>JAODAL010004884.1:0-150431 GCA_025379985.1 Phyllomedusa bahiana
TAGTTCCAGGTAGGTATCAAAGGGCCCCTTTCTTGAAACTCCCTAATAGTTCCTGTTTGTGACCAGCTCCTCAGCAGCTATTCCACAGATTCACAGTTCTTACAGTGAAGAACGCTCTTCTCCTCTGGAGATTGAATCCTTTTTTCTCTAGTCGAAGGGAATATCCCAAAAATATAAAAATATCTCCTATAAAATGTACTTAAAATTAATAGAATCTTAGACAACTTTTACATTAAAAAACCACTGATGATGATGTTCAGATTTTTATATTTAAATTTTCACTACATTAAATTTGAAATGTATTTTTGCTGCTCTCACCCTTTATTCTGCATAAAGCAAGAGCCAGCACAGCACAGGTATTGCTGGGACCTGTGGTCCTCCAAGCAAGATCAGTACCATAGTTTCTATCACTGACATGCTATTCTAATGACTTTTCTTTTATTTCCAGCCTGTCTATAGCCTTTATACATGTTTGGTGCATTACTAATGTTCTGTAATGCGCCAAACACACAGGCAAGGGGCGGGGAACTTTAGACTCCATTTATGAGCGCACAAAAACCACTTTCATATATTCAGGCACGTTATACACTGAAAAGGAGACCCGACTATTCACTTTGACGCGCCTTCCTTCATACATGTCGCCCATGATGTTTAAACTGGATATATGGTTTTCACTAGATACAAGATGATACTAGAGTAGTTGACCAGACTTCTATTCTAGACTTCTATTCAGATCCTTCCAGGCCATATAAAAGAGAAATTAGAAAATGCAAATATTACACTACACACCTGATTGTAGAGTGTCGCCCTATCAGCCTTCAGTAATGGTGTACTCATCTCCAAACAACCTGATTGTAAATCACCTGTCCTGACTATCTGTCTGACTTTATTTTACCATTATAACTATACTTTCATCTTAAAGGAGTTGTCAATGGAAATAAAAATATTTTTTAATAATATTTTTTCTAAATGTGTGCACTTTTGTAATATATTTTTATTACATTTTCTTAGGCTTCCTGAAGTTCTAGAACATCTGTCTGATGAAAGGAAGTTCGGTAGTTCTGTGTCTCCACACAGTATAATGTTGTGACGTATTAGCCATAGAAGGCAGGAGAAGAGTGAAGAAATCAGGCAATACCTTTTTCAGGCTAACTGAGTATATTTGATGGTGAGCTTTCCAGAGTACCAGCTCTCTTCTTCAGACATGATGTTATACAAGAAACTGAACATTCACAGACTCTTTATACACAAAAGGAACTTAAAGGGAACCTGTCACCTAGTTTATGCCCCCCTTGCTGAGGGCAGCACAAGCTAGTGTCAGACCTGCTGTTCCCAGCACTGTGCCCCTTATTCTGTAAGATGCAGCAGTTTCAAAGTATTTACTCCTCAAATCTTATTCATGAGTAAGTGTTAGCCCAACCCACCAAAGACTAGCTCCACCCACTGACAGTTATTCACATGTTTCTACCTATTCAAAGTAATAGGTTTATCAGTTTGAGTGTGGGGGGCTAGCCTCCGATTGTCCGGGTTTGAAAAAAACCGACACTCTGAAGGACTCTTCCAATGACTCTTCTGGCTGAAAACTGCAGATTTGAGCATTAAATACTCTAAAACTGCAGCATCTTACAGAATAAGGGACACAGCACTGGAAAACAGCAGGTCTGACATTTAGCTTGTTCTGCCCTCAGCAAGGGAGGCATAACCTATGTGACAGGTTCCCTTTAAAATAACAAAATTCAATATAAGCAAAGAAGTTATGTACAACAGGTCTGAAATAAACAATCTTCAGACTTGTGAGGCGCGACAGATGGATCAGATAACCAACCAAATATGCAAAGTGGCAGCCATCAACAGGGACAGGCTGCTCACAACAAGAGACCCAGGATGAGACCTGAGTGCCCCTAGTTGTCACCTGCAACCCTCAGCTGGAGATCCTACGAAGGATTGTCAAGGACCTCCAACCTGTGCTACATAGGGACAACAGACTCAAAGAAATATTCCCAGTCTCTCCTCTTCTTTCCTTTTTGGCGGCCACCAAACCTGCAACATATTATTGTCCAGAGTGCCCTGAGGACCCCAGCCGAAAATGGCTCCTCATCCTGCCTGCAGAACAGGTGCAAGACCTGCAGGGACATCCACACCACTGACAGTGTACCTGTCCCACAGTCACAACAAGTACACAGAATTAGGGGAACATTTTCCCCACCACAGGCCTCTGTATGGGGGAAACCGGGCAGAGACTCAGTCAGCGCATGACTCACACAGATTCGCCCTTAATAACAGCAGAACAGATCTCCCAGTGGCCGCACATTTCTCCAGAGAAGACCACTCTATTGAAGATTTGCAGGTTGTGGTTTTTATGGGACATTTAAAGACACAGAGGGGGAGGAAGGAACGGGAACATAAACTAATGCAACAAATTCAAAATTTGCAGTATGGTTTTAATATCCAAACTAGTTTCATGTCACACTATGTGTGAACTGGAGAGGCCACAAATCAATATCTAGTAGCAAACAGATAACAGCAAGAATTAATGATCCTCCTGTCTCGCCTCACAAGTCTGCAGATTGTTTACTTCAGACCTGTTCTAAATAACTTCTCTGCTTATATTGCATTTGGTTATTTTAAGTTCCTTAGAAGACCCCGTCTCATGTGTATAAAAAGTCTGTGAATGTTCAGTTTCTTGTATAAGATCATGTCTGATGAAGAGAGCTGGTACTCTGGAAAGCTCACTATCAAATATATCCAGTTAGCCTCTAAAAGGTCTCGCCTGATTTCTTCATTCTTCTCCAAACACAGGACATACACTCACCGGCCACTTTATTAGGTACACCTGTCCAACTGCTCGTTAAAACTTAATTTCTAATCAGCCAATCACATGGCGGCAACTCATGCATTTAGGCATGTAGACATGGTCAAACAATCTCCTGCAGTTAAAACCCGAGCATCATATGGGGAAGAAAGGTGATTTGATGCCTTTGAACGTGGCATGGTTGTTGGTGCCAGAAGTGCGTCTGAGTATTTCAGAAACTGCTGATCCCTGGATTTTCACGCACAACCATCTCTAGGGTTTACAGAGAATGGTCCGAAAAAGAAAAAACCTCCATGAGCGGCAGTCCTGTGGGCGAAATGCCTTGTTGATGCCAGAGTCAAAGGAGAATGGGCAGACTGGTTCGAGCTGTTTAGAAAGCAACAGTGACTCAAATAGCCACCCGTTAAACCAAGGTAGGCAGAAGACCTCTCTGAACGCACAGTACGGCCAACTTTGAGGCAGAGGGGTTTACAGCAGCAGAAGGCCACACCGGGTGCCACTCCTTTCAGCTAAGAACAGTAAACTGAGGCTCCAATTTGCCCAAGCTCATCGAAATTGGACAGTAGAAGATTGATAAAACGTTGCCTGGTCTGATGAGTC
This sequence comes from Phyllomedusa bahiana, assembly GCA_025379985.1. Lineage (NCBI taxonomy): Eukaryota > Metazoa > Chordata > Amphibia > Anura > Hylidae > Phyllomedusa > Phyllomedusa bahiana. The sequence continues at coordinate 3,413 of JAODAL010004884.1, forward strand.
TCAATTTCTGCTGCGACATTCGGATGGTAGGGCAGAATTTGGCGTCAACAACATGAAAGCATGGATCCATCCTTTCCTTGGTATCCACGGTTCAGGCTGGTGGTGGTGGTGTCATGGTGTGGGGGAAAATTTTCTTGGGACTCTTTGGGCCCCTGGTACCAATTGAGCATCGTTGCAAACCTTGTGGAATCTATGCCACGAAGAATGAGCAGTTCTGAAGGCAAAAGGGGGTCCAACCCGTTACTAGCATGGTGTGCCTAATAAAGTGGCCGGTGAGTGTAGATCTTTGTTGAGCCCAGAAGATCAAGTAACCAATGGGGTTTGGCTTTTTTTAGGGCAGCCTTGGAAGCTGCAGCCCTTCGATCCTGTCTCCCAAGGCTTTCAATGTGAGTGAAGAAACAGGGAGTAAGCACTGAGACAGAGATTCGGAGGAAAGAAGATAGAAAAAGCACAGCAAAGAATCCTGGTGCTTGTAGTTTTACAGAGGAAAGGAAAATGACTTTCAAACAGGAAGTGCTGCTGTTCAGCTGCAGAGAAAGGAGGCTGTGTACAGGCAGGAAATGCACAGATTAGCAGAGAAAACATCACTGTGAGATGAATGAAGAGTCATATAAACCATTGGAGTTATTTTGGATGGACAACCCCACTAATACTTCCCTGTGATAGAAGGAACCTTTGTATGTTTCTTCTTTTTGTCTTTCTGTTCATTTTTCCAATCTCTTATTTTCTTTCCCTCTTTCACATTAACTTATCTTTACTGTATGTTGCCCATAATTATTTAAGTACAATATTCTATAGAAGTCGCTGAAATAAATATAGTTACCCAATCTAAAATTTTACTTTTACTTCATTCACATTAAAAAAGTCATAGTTCAATCCAAGAAAAGATATTATAATGCCGGATCAGGTATCCTAACGGCATATAAAGGGGTTAATGACATCTATTGTACCGCAGTAAAACAATCATAATTCGTATAAACTTCCCTATGCTTTACGCTGTTGTACCCTATCAACAGGAAGAAATATTGCCCCAAAAAGGGCGGTCCCGCCTCTCGGTGGCTCATACTATATGATTCCTAAGCTTGATAATAGATGTATATCAATAATTAACCACCACAAATACCTTAAAGCCTTAAAGTGGTTGTCTCACTACAAGGATTGCTGCTTTTTATGTTAAAGATCTTGCAAAAACAAGTCACTTTGCAATATGTGTCCATTAACAGTTTCCTATCCATTCCTAGATATCCCCTCTTGTATGGGCTGCATCAGCTCCTCAGGTCGCTATAGCTACAGACTTGTCCAATCTTTCTTAGTAGGCTGCCAGCACTGGTTGCTATAGCTACAGACCTGGCTTGTACTGTAGCCTAGTAGAAGCCAGTAAACGCCCCTGACTTCAAAATGAAACCAAGAAAACAGGATTGAGGTAAGGGGAATCGATGTAGTGAGACAGCCCCTTTAAGGAATACCAATATATTGAAAATTAGACATTAAAACAGTACTGTCATCCCTACTGCCCTTTTGCCATGTTCCCGACACGTTTTCCCCTCAACTGGTCTCAGAGGGTTCATCAGGGGATTCTTAGGATGAGTCCATAGATGTAGGACATCTCTACAGCACACACAGATGGCAAAAAAACATACCAGAGGCGGGGCCACCCTTTTTGGGGCGATATTCCTTCCTGTTGATAGGGTACAACAGTGTAAAGCATAGGGGAGTTTATATGAATTATGATGAACCCCGGTGACTGATTGTTTTACTGTGGTACAATAGATGTCATTAACCCCTTTACATGCCTTTAGGATACCTGATCCGGCATTATAATATATTTTCTTGGATTGAACCACGACTTTTTAATGTGAATGAAGTAAACGCTAAATTTTAGATTGGGTTATTATATTTATTTCAGTGACTTTTTTGGATTTACTAACCCTATGAAATATTTTGATTTGTTCTGTGATTAGTACAATATTCTAGAGAAAAGATTTTCCATCGGAAAAGTCTTTTACCCCAAGAGATGTTCCAGCTCAGTCATTATCAAGGTTGTGGAGTACATTAATCAAAATGTATTCAGCACCTTAATATTTCTATGTTACTTAAAGGGAACCTGTCACATAGGTTATGCCCCCCTTGCTGAGGGCAGCACAAGCTAGTGTCAGACCTGCTGTTCCCAGCGCTGTGTCCCTTATTCTGTAATATGCCGGAGTTTTAGAGCATTTACCCCTAAAATCTTATTCATGAGCAGGTGTTAGCCCCGCCCACCAAAGGCTAGCCCCGCCCACTGACAGTTATTCCATGTTTCTACCTATTCAAAGTAATAGGGTTTGTCAGTTGAGGTGGGGGGGCTAACCTCAATGGGCGGGGTTTGAAAAAAAACTGACACTCTGATGACTCATCGAATGACTCTTCTGGCTGAAAACTGCAGATTTGAGAATTAAATACACGAAAACTCCAGCATCTTACAGAATAAGGGGCACAGCGCTGGAAACAGCAGGTCTGACACTAGCTTGTGCTGTCCTCAGCAAGGGGGGCATAATCTATGTTACATAGTTACATAGTTACATAGTTAGTAGGTTGAAAGAAGACACATGTCCATCATTAAACCTAGGTGGGGAAAATGTGGGTGAGGGAGAGAGACAAGGACTTAAAGCCCAGGCTCTCCACTGTTAATGCCCCGAAACCCACAAGGCAAGACCAACCTGCTCCATTTATAGACCCTATATCTGCCCCCAGAGCCGCCACCGGCCGGGATCCAGAATTTTTACCTAGCTACGTACCATTAAAAATTCTTTAGTTCCAGGTAGGTATCTAACCCTTTCTTGAAACTCTCTACATTTCCGCTGTACCAGCCCCTCAGGCGGCTATTCCACAGATTTATAGTTCTTACAGTGAAGAACGCTCTTCTCCTCTGGAAAATGAATCCTTTTTTCTCTAGTCAGAAGGAATGTCCCCTTGTCTTTTGAGGGGGCTTCACCTGAAATAATTTTTCCCCCATACTTTTTGTAGGGACCATTTATATTTATATAAATTAATCATGTCCCCCGAAGCCGTCTTTTCTCAAGACTAAAATAATTCAATTCATAACCTCCCTCATAACTAAGATGCTCCATTCCCCTTATAAGTTTGGTTGCTCGTCTTTGTACTCTCTCTACCTATTACATCTCTTCTATAAACTGGGCCCACAAACTGAACAGCATATTCCAATGAGGACGCACCAATGTTTTTATACAGCGGTAGAGAATTACATCCTTGTCCCCGCGAGTCCAGGCCTCTTTTATTACACCCGTATCTTTATTTGCCCTAGAGGCAGCTGATTGACATTGCATGCTGTTCGGGTAGTTTATGATCTACAAGAACGCCCAGATCTTTCTCAAAAAGCGATTCTCCAAGTTTTTCTTCCCCCTAGGACATATGATGCCTGTATATTATTTCTCCCCAATGCAAAACCCTTAAACATTTTTCCACATTGAACCCCATTTGCCAAGTGGATGCCCAACACTTAGGTGTCCAGGTCTGCTTGCAATTTATGAGCATCTTCCATAAAATGCACAAACCCTACATAGCTTGGTGTCACTGCAAAAATCGAAACCGTCTATTGATCCTTCCACTATATCGTTAATAAATACATTAAATAAGAGAGGACCCGATACTGAACCCTGCGGCTACCACTCATAACCGGGACCACTCAGAGTAGGATTCATTTACCACCACTCTCTGAGTACGATCCAGCAGCCAGTTTTTTTTAAACCAATTACACACTGTTATCTCTAACCCATAGGATTCTAGTTTACCTAACAAACGCTTATGCGGACAGTGTCAAACGCCTTTGCAAAGTCTAAAAACACAATATCCACAGCTGCCCGCTATCCCAGACTTCTACTCACCTCATCAAAAAAGAAATTTAATTGGGTCTGACAGCTTCTGTCCTTAGTAAATCCATGCTGGCAATCACAATAATATTGTGTTTGTCAACATACTCCTGTATATAGTCCCTAATGAGCCCTTCAAACATTTTTTTCCCACAACAAATGTTAAACTTACTGTCTATAATTACCTGGGCCAAGACTTAGAACCTTTTTTGAAGATGGGAACTACATTTGCCTTGCCCAGTCTCCTGGCACTATACCAGTCACCAGGAATCTCTAAATATTTTGTACAGGGGGACACTGATAACCGAGCTGAGCTCTTTAAGAAACTCTTTGGGGGAATGCCATTAGGGGCCCGGACCTTGTTCACATTCAGTTTATTTAACTTGGCTTTGACTTTTCTACACTGAGCCAATTAATTATAGCAATGATGTAAATTAACAGTACTGCACCACCTAATCTGCACTTGCCCACCCCCCTCAACTACTATCCCTTGATTTGTATATACTGAGCTGAAGAACCTATTTAGTACCTCTGCTTTCTCTTGGTCACCAGTGACCAGCCCCCATCACAGGTTTTTAAGGTCCTACTTGCTCTGACTTTGGCTTTATGGCATATATATGCTTAAATAAATTCTTGGGGTTAGTCTTGCTATCCTTGGCCACTTGCCTTTCATTTTGAATTTTAGCTGCTTTTATCACTTTTTTACAGATTTTATTAAGCTCTTTGTAATTTTCAAAGGCTGATGCCGAGCCCTCTGACTTATATTTTTTTAAAGGCCCTTTTTTTTATTGTTTATTGCCCTCTTAACAGAAGGTAAAAAGCCATGTTGGTTTTTGTTTAGTCGCCTATATTGTTACCTAAAAGGAATATATATTGCAATAAATTTCCCCAAAGTATATTAAAAGCTCCTCCATTTGGGTTCTATATCACTATTTGCTAATACTGCTCCCAGTCTGGTCCTTTTATGCGTCCCTCAATAAGCAAATTTGGCCCTTTTAAAATAAATGTTTTTTACTTTCCCGCTCTGTTTTTCTTTTTTCCAGTTTACGCTAAAATAAATTATATTGTGTCACTGTTAACTAGATTTTCAGAAACCGTGACCCCTTTCCACAATTCTGCTATGTTAGAAATGACCAGATTTCCAACAGACATCACTTCTAGTGGGTTTCCCCACAAACTGCCCCATAAATTATCCTCTAACAGATTGAGGAACTTCCTTCCTTTTTCAGTCGATGCAGAACCGTGACCCCAGTCAATGCCTGGGAAATTGAAGTCACCCATTATTATCACTGTAACCTGCCTGAGTTGCCCGCCACCATTTTTATTATGCATCTGTTCTTCTATCTCCTCAGTGATGTTCGGGTCTATAATTACACCAAAAATAATATTTTCTGCATTAATCCCACCTTGTTTTTTCCACCCACAATTTTTCCACATCATTAGCTATCCCCCTGAATTACCTTTTTCCATTTCCTTCATTACGGTTTTCTTTTTAAAGGGAAATAAAGCCTGGGTAAAAGGGGGAAAAGAAGATTTCACAGACCCAACCAGATTATAGACAGTATTGTTTGTTAATATGGTTTTTTTCAAGTGGAAAACTGTAATCTTTCTAACAAACAATAAATTTTTCAAGTCCTCTGCCCAATGTAAAAGCAAATAAGAAATTTACAAACCAGCCCTGTTCTTCGTCATTACCTCTGTCTTGTTAAGTTAGGAATTAAGTTTATTGATTTGGATTTCACTCTGCAGGAAACCCCCACAGCTCCGTTTTTGGGCTTTTTTAAAAAAAATTTAAAATTTCCCAAAGGGGGCCGTTGTAAAAACTAAGCAAGTGCCACTTAATTTAACTTAGTTACAAGTTTTGCTTTATCTTTCATAGAGTGGCAAGTACAATCGATAGGACTTTAATACTCTAAATAGATGAGAGGAGGGAAGCTGCTATGTCTGGATGTAGCTGAATTTAACTTGATGGTGATATCAACGCTTCTTGTGTTATCTGGTCTCGGATCACAACGAAAGCCATTGAAAAAGTTGAGATATCTTCCTGTGCAGCGATATCATGTTGCATTGTCTGTCAAGTTTATCTTTGCTGCATCCATGTTGTTAAAAGGGGTTGTCTGGTTCCTAGAAAAAAAGTAAACTCTTGTGGTGACAATAATATATAGTACACTCACCGTGCCACTTTATTAGTACACCATGCTAAGTAACGGTTGGACCCCCTTTTGCCTTCAGAACTGCCTCAATTCTTCGTGGCATAGATTCCACAAGGTGTTGCAACTATGCCTCAATTGATAACCAAGTGGCCCAAAGTAGTGCCCAAGACAAAATTCCCCACTACCATGACACGCTACCACCACCAGCTGACCGTTGATACAAGGTATGATGGATCCATGCTGTTCATGTTTGTTGACGCCAAATTCTGAACCCTAACCATCCGAATTCGCACAGAAATCGAGACTACATCAGACCCACCATGCAACGTTTTTCCAATCTTCTAGCAGTCCAAATTTCGAGGAGCTTGGCAATTCGGAGCCTCAGTTTCCTGTTCTAGCTGAAAGGAGTGGCACCCGTGAGGTCTTCTGCTGCTGTAGCCATCTGCCTCAAAGTTCGCCGTACTGAGCGTTCAGAGATGCATCTTCATCCTACCTTGGTTGTAACGGGTGGCTATTTGAGTTCCCACCCCCCCCATCACTGTTTGTATTGTCTGATCAGCTCGAACCATCTGCCCATTCTCCTGTTGACCTCTGGCATCAACAAGGCAGTTTCCGCCCACATGACTGCCGCTCACTGTATGTTTTTCTTTTTCGCACCATTCTCTTAAACCCTAGAGATGGTTGTGCGTGAAAATCCCCATGAGATCAGCAGTTTCTGAATACTCAGACCCAGGCCTCTGGCACGCAACAACCATGCCAAAAGTTCAAAGGCACTCAAATCACCTTTCTGTCCCCATACGAAGCTCGGTTGAACTGCAGGAGATTGTCTGAACCATGTCTACATGCCTAAAATGCACTGAGTTTGCCCGACCATGTGATTGGCTGATTTATAAATTAAGTGTTAACGAGCAGGTTGGACAGGTGATACCTAATAAAGTGGCCAGGTAGTGAATATATATATATATATATACGTGGCAGCGTGCAAGAAGTCTGGCGTCTTTTCAGCCCGAAAACTGGAGCAGCCCTGTTCGCTATAATTATAATCAGGTGCACTCCAGTATTCGGCGGATTACAGAGTGCCCGCGGCACTTTGTAATGCGCCTGAGGTCGGGAGGCGTGCTGGAGGCGGGCGCACTAGAACCATACGAAGCTATAGATTTATAGCTTCATTACAGCAAATCCAGGCGCATTACTGCTGGAACAGGTAGAGCACTTAAAAGTGGTTATTACCCTGCAGCCAGAATTGGTCGCTTTGTACTAGAAAGCGCTAAATCTATGTCCCTCAGCTAAACAGGTCATAGATTCTAGCACCATTCTGTGCTACAAATGCGCATTGTCAACAAAAAATGGTGTCTGGGCACCAAAAATCATACATGTCGCCTTTGGTGCCCAACTTAAAAAAGCCTATTATCACCTAACTCCACTCATCTGTTCCAGTGCTGGGTCTCTCTGCTCTTCTGTTCTGAAAGATCAGATAACACACAAGATCTCAGGCTGCTGGCAGTTCTGTGCCATGACCTGTGTGATGACTTTACTCCCTGCTATCAGATAAGACAAAAAGCAGAGGGAGAGCAAACAAACAGGTCGGTAACTAAAGAAACCGAAAGCCCTCAGAAGGTGATAAAATCATTTGTAGCTCCTCAACAAAACAAAAAAAATGCAATATATTTGGAAAACGTCTACATTTACCATTCCCTACATGTTGAAAGCTAATTCTTATAGTGAGACAACTCCTTTAACAAAAATGAAGACACACAGCACTTAGCCAAGTGCTATTGCCCTTTCTTTTTAGCAGTTTTTGGGATGTCAGCAGCTCTTGGCACGACACTATGATGTGAGAACATTTGTAAAATGATAGGAACCCTTTAAACTGCTGCATTTTCGGTGTATGGTTATAGTAGAAGAGCAGTCTCTGTACACTGCAAATTTAATTTGTATTGCAATTAATGGAAGCTCTGCCCACTGTCAATCAAAACCCTAACTAATCACAAAAGTGGATGCTGACCTATAGGGTATTTCTGTTTTTATGTTGCCATCCCCTTCCTGCTTCAACTCCCACTTATTGTATAGACTGTGGTGTTTCTACAGCAATACATGACTTCAGCTCTGCTAGCTCCTATTCCTAGCGGTGCCTGTTAGGGACATTAGAGGGGAAGGAGGGTGTTTTGAAAAGAAAAATTACACTGTCTATGCAGAAGGTCTGGATATAAATTTAAGTCATCAGAACTGTATTTGTCATGGGAGAAGGCTGCCAAGAAAAGCAGAATGATTCATATGCATTCACACTTATCTGAGTATTTACATACAAAGATAACATAATCACTCTGTAGCCCTAAAGTCACATCACAAGGCTACAATGCTCTCTCTGTTCAGTGACTCTAAAAAAATAGAAATTATCTAATGTAAACCCAAGTTGCTGATAATACACTCCCGCCAGTGAATGATTTCACCACAACAGCCATTGCTATGAGCAGAGAAGTAGGTGAATGGTAACACACTAAACTAAACAAACTAACTAACTAACTAACAACTACCTAAGGAACCATATTGTAAACCAGCAGAGTACATAAACTGCTGTTTCTATGAAATAAAGCAAAATCAGAACAGAAATGTACTTGGTAATCATGTTCATTTACATTTTTTAAGCTAATAAATGAGATGGGAATATCTCTATAATACTATTAAGTAGACTTATATGTTGGAGGTGAGGATTAGTATAGAGACACCTTGGGAGATGTGTGGAACTAGGCGGATCAAAGTGCATTTTTTCATCTATTTTTCAGTGTATAATGCGCCTGATGTATGAAAGTGGTTTTTGTATGATTATAAATGGTGTAAAGTTCCCGCTCCTCCCCTGTGTGTTTGGCGCATTACGAAACTTAGGCGCATTAGTAATGCCCCAAACATGTATAAAGGTCATAGACAGGCTGGAAATAAGAGAAAAGTCATTAGAATAGCATGTCAGTGACTAGAAACTATGGAACTGATCTTGTGCTGTACTGGCTCTTGCTGTATGTAGAATAAAGGGTGATAAATACATTTCAAATTTAATGTAGTCAAAATTAAAAATGTTAAAATCTGAACATCATCATCATCAGTGGATTATTTAATATAAAATTAGTTTTAGATTCTATGAATTTTAAATACATTTTATAGGAGATATTTTTATATTAATTTTATATGATAAAATTTTTTATTAAATTTAAATTCATTTTACACAGTTTGATAATTATCATAAATTACTTTCTATTATTGTACTGGTGTAAGTTGGGAATAAGGGACATTTTTTCCCCTTACTGCAAATCTAGCTCCACTGCGACTCCTCAGGCTCAGGCAGAGCACATTGAGATAGGTCTGCCTGTCCGAGCAGTAATGCGCCTAGTTTTGCTGAACCACACACTTCATTATATATGTGATCTAAATATTACGAGTTGATGCTACCCACCCAGAACACCCCCATCAATGGTTAGGTGTATAAGAAAAGTTGACGAGTCTTATAAACAATGCACCTAACACATTCATCAGGCGCATTAGACATCGTAGCCGACTCAGTTAGGTGCATTTCACACCAAAAAAAGGGTAAACACCCTGATCATACATGTCTCCCCTTGTCTTCCTTCTGTAACATAGGAAAAAAGGGTTTGGAGACATTCACCTAATTGGTTGTGTGTTCTTTTTAGCTTATTATTACTACTTGGGATTGTGCTGTGACTTCCTGCTGTGAGAGGAGGACAGAGCTGCTTAGTTTCATAGCCTGCACTCATCCCTGTTCACATGCCTGTTTCAGTGACCACAAGTTATGAAATAGTGTCAAAAAAGAAAGAAAACTCTAATTATTTACACGGGTATTCAGAAGCCCGATGTGCGGCTAACTCTTATTTGTTTCATTGGAACAGTTTTACTTTCTCCACCCTCTTTTAAAGACAATACTGTAAATCTGTGAATCCTGTTCTTATGGGGCTGGTGCTATAACCATAACTCTGAATGTACAGCAGATATTATGTTTCCATGGTCGATGTGATGTTCATCTTTCAGCGTTGATTTTTTTTATACAAGGTTTATGACTTTATGTTTATTTTTAATTACCATTAATACCAAACGTAGCAATGATTTGCCTCTTGTTTCCATCTGGGCCTGCAGTATATAAAATAATTGCAAACACCTCTCGTATTACTTCACCGTTAGAGAAGTAATGTAGTGTAATAATCCTATTACAAAAAGACATTATCTCGGGATGGAAAGCAGACGCACGCCGGCCTCTGTCCATAAGCTGAGGTCAAAATGTTATATTGTTTCTGCACACTGCCAGACTGCTCAGGAGTGACAGATACTATATGGCAGCCTCTTGCCTCTGCGACCTGCCCTTCCCAATTACAGCCTAACAAGAGCGGCTATAACAACACCTAATAATGTAACAGGAATAAAACATTTAAAGGTGAAAATAATTGATGATTTATTCGTCTACCGTTACAATGCAAATATAACTCCTTGCACAAAAATGATGAAATCGTCACCAGGAGAGGACAATCTCCAATTTTTTTCCTTGTCAAATCAAGTAGAAAAATCACAGATATGATGGAAAACAGTGTTTAATAGCAGATGATTCTCCTTCATGACACGTCCCTCACACATGGAAGGAAATTGCTATAATTAATGCATGTGGTTTTTTACAACAAGACGAAGAAATCTATAAGAATTTACTGAATGGTGAGGGAAAAATTGAGGAACCATCAACAAAAATTATATCCAGAAGTATTCTATGGCTCTTCCTCAGGCTTTTATCACACCTGAATTCTTTGTAGCTTGGACTTAAAGCCGTTGTCTCACTACATTGATTCATCTGACATCAGTCCTGATTTCTTGATTTAATTTTGAATTCAGGGGCGTGTTTACTCTCTTCCTCTAGGCTGCAGTAGAAGCCAGGTCTGTAGCTATAGCAACCACGCGGAGCCATCAGAGGATCAAACAGGTCTTAGCATAGCAACAGTGCTGACAGCCTATATGAGAGATTGAACAGGTCTGTAGCTATCCAACCAATGCTGGCAGCCTATCAGGAGAGATTGAACAGGTCTGTAGCTATAGCGACCAGCGCTGGCAGCCTATCAGGAGAAATCGAATAGGTCTGTGGCTATAGTGACCTGAGGAGCCGATACAAGAGGGGATATCTAGGAATAGGTAGGACACTGTTAATGGACACATATTACAAAGTGACTTGCTTTTGAAAGATCTTTAACATAAAAAGCAGCGATCCCTGTAGTGAGACAACCCCTTTTATGATTGTATTACTTTATTGATGATAAACAATTTTCTGAATCCGGCTGCTTCCAACATTTCTGATTAGTAGTTACGGATCATTGTCGCAGGATGGAGCCTTGTCATACTAGTGCATCTCAAAAAATTAGAATATCACTGAAAAGATAATTGATATCAATAATTTAAGTCAAATAGAGAAACCCATATATTGTTTAGACTCATTACAGTATGAATGACAAGGTTTAGTATAATACATTTTTGGCCCTAGCACACATAAAAAGATCCTAGATACCCCCTTTAATTTTCAATTATATTTTAATTTTGTGAGATGCACTAGTTTATAATTTAAAAAAAAAAAAATAAATTACCAACAATTTTGAATCCAGTCTAGAATATTTGCTGTCATGCCATTGGTCTTTCCTTGTAGGCATACTTTCAGCAGAAAGGAGGTTTTTTTTTGTTAAAAACAATATTTCTGGAAAACTATATATTTCTTGAATTTATGGTAGTATTTTTTATTTCATTTTGGCAGTTCAATGCAATAAAAAAAAAAAAATTGTCCTTTGCTAGCGGTAATAGTAACGAGAGAAAATTCTCGAATAGCTGGGCAGACTAGCAGACTAAACTCCCTTTACTGTAGCTGCTGCTGATCTGAATGTAGTCTCATTACAAATAGTAGGTAAAAACATAATGATCGCTCTGTTGTTCTTTGGACAGGGATAAATAAGATTAGACTAGAACCACAAGGAAATGACAAGAGCAATACATGAAAGAATAATGGGTTAATCATTTTCTGCATTAAGGAAGTTTCCAGCTTTCTTCACATTTATCAGGTCCTGCTGATATAAATTACACCTCTCACGGCCATAGTCGGTCTGGTAGAGAACTACTAAGAAATCTTCTTTCTGCTTTTTTCAGGGCTCACATCACAGAGAGTAATGTACATGGGGGAACTTTAAAATATTATATAACAAAGCCCAAGGGGGACATGTATGAAAACTGTCTAGGTCTAAGACTGTCCTTGTTGCACATAGAAACCAATCAGAGCGCCCCTCATTTTTTTCAGAGCACTATATGACATGAAAGGGGCTCTGATTGGTTGCTGTGAGCTCTGATTGGGTGCTATGGGCACCAAGGAAAGTCTTAGACCTAGACAGTTTTCATACATGTGGCCACAGATTTTTTTAAAAAATGCACATAATAGTCCCATATTGCTTGTCAATATGTGAATTTTTTTTAATAGTAGTGACACTGTAAGAAAAGCTTTAACATTCTTTGGACTATGACACGGTGCATCATCACCAAATCTATTTTCCATCAATGCAATGAGAAAAGTGTCCAAAATTTCTCTATCCCAGGCTCATTGACTGCTGAAATAATGTCCTTGTCCTTTATCTGGCATGTGGCCCTGTGTCATAAATGATGGAAATGTGACTGTATCTTTAGGCATTATCTTTATATGTTTCACTAGACGGCACCAGACACAAGTTCTAGCATCATCTGTTCATGCAATGTAAATTGTTGATCAATTAGTGATATCACTTTCATCCAGTTCTCCACACTCCATGGTTGCTTCTCAATGACCCACTCTCACCTTTGTTCTTTGGTTTTAAGTAGTTTACATGTGGCTTTTCTATATGTAATTCCCATTTTATTCAGCAAATTCTGGACAGTTATGTCACAGACATTGACTTCTGTTTCCTTCCATTGTTTGTGGTCTTGTACATTTTCTATTTTTCCGACATACAGCACTATTGCCTAACAGCTCTGGAGTCCTTTGTTCAAAATCCACCAAAGACAACTTCAAGGAATTTGTATGTTTTCTCCATTGTGTGTATGGTTCCCCCACAGTCCAAATACTGATAGGCAGGGCTGGGACAAGGTATTCTGGTGTCATAGGCAAATAAGGCACAAAGGGCCTCACCCAATAGAAAATTCAGCCCACTCCATACCTCCTTATGCCCCCTTTCCTGCCTGGGATGAAGTGGCGCTCTAGGCGGTCGCTTCTCGTTGCTTACCCATTGTTCCTGCCCTTGAATCTTGAATTTAGATTGCGAGCCCCATTGGGGACCGATGTGAATAATGACAATCTCTGTACAGCAGAGATAACAGCATCATATAAAGAACTATTGCTGTGAGTTTTCCAGTAGGTTTGAGGTTTTCTTGCTCTACTCGAAAATATTTCTTTTATAACCTTTAGGTTTTCTTTATACTTGTCTCATATTTTACATACAGCTGACTGGGAACAACCAACAACTTCTGCCGCACTCCAGGTTAGATTTCCATCTTGATAGAGTCTTATCAACCTTTCAATTCATACAAATGACAGCTCTCTCGTTGGAGCCAAGTCCACAGCTCGGTGAGGTCTCTAAGCCCTTTTATTTTTAACTGTATAGTAATTTTCAGTTTTAAACTTGTTCTGGGATTTGTTCTCAGAATATAATTTACAAGGTCAGTACATATTTTTTTCGGAATATTGAATGATTTCATACATTTCTTGAAAAAAACATATTCAATTCAAAGGGTTCTCCAGTTTGGATAATCCCCAATTTATACTTGTCTCATATTTTACACACAGCTGACTGGGAACAACCAACAACTTCTGCCGCACTCCAGGTTGGATTTCCATCTTCATAGAGTCTTATCGTCCTTTCTATTCATACAAGTGAGAGCTCTCTTATTAGGGCCAAGTCCACAGCTCGGTGAGGTTTGTAAGCACATTTCTTTATAACTGTATAATAATTTTCAGTTTTAAATTTGTTCTGGGATTTGTTCTCGGAATATAACTTAAAAGGTCAGTACATATTTTTCTCGGTATATTGAATGATTCTATACATTTCTTGAAAAAACATATTCCATTTAAAGGATTCTCCAGTTTGGATAATCCCCAATTTATACTTTTCTCATATTTTACACACAACTGACTGGGAACAACCAACAACTTCTGCCGCACTCCAGGTTGGATTTCCATCTTGATATAGTCTTATCATCCTACAAGTGAGAGGGATCTGGTTGGGGCCAAGTCCACAGTTTGATGAGGTCTGGAAGAACTTTTCTCTTTAGCTGTATAATAATTTCGAGTTTTAAGTTTGTTCTGGGATTTGTTTTAAGAATATAACTTAAAAGGTCAGTACATAATTTTTTGAATGATTCTATACATTTCTTGAAAAAACATGTTCCATTTAAAGGATTCTCCAGTTTGGATAATTCCCAATTTATACTTGCCTCATATTTAACACACAAATGACTGGGAACAACCAACAACTTCTGCTGCACAGATTGGATTTCCATCTTGATAGAGTATTTTTATCCTTTCTATTCATACAAGTGAGAGCTCTCTCGTTGGGGCCAAGTCCACAGCTCGGTGAGGTCTGTAAGCACTTTTCTTTTCAACTGTATAACAATTTTGAGCTTTAAATTTGTTGTGGGATTTGTTTTCAGAATATAACTTACAAGGTCAGTACATATTTTTTTCAGAATATTGACTGATGTTATACATTTCTTGAAAAAACATATTCAAATCAAAGGGTTCTCCAGTTTGGATAATCCCTACTTGTTAGATTTTCCCCATGACCATAAGCTGAACCCTGCTGGGACCACCAGAAATCAGCTGTCAAATGTGGGGACACCTGGACATAATTATTCATTATTGCTGCAACGGAACCACAGATGAAATCAAGTATTACCTGGTGTCCATTCAAGTAGGTAAAGTATAATGTAGGACAGGTTAGGTCCCAAAAAGTATTGTAACCACTTTCCACTCTGGCCAAATTTTGAGTACAAAGAGCAGTGGATCCTCTCTATTAATTTCATAATAGGTTGTATATTGTGTTGCTTGGAAGTGACATTGGACATCGCCTTAGATGTCCCTTCTGGTTACTTCACCATCGGCCTAATATTATGGTACCTGGAAATGGCATCTGAGACAACGTCCGACCTCACTTCTGACTACCAAAGCATTGAGATGTCTAATGCTACCGCTGACATAACTTATGGTTACCATAACATTAGGTCTATGTTATTGAGATGATGCTGGACGGGAAATCAGGCCACAACTAAAGCAATGCATCACAAGACCACAAGTTAACCCCCAAAAATGCTTTTAACAGCTTAAAGGGGTTTTGCCATGATCTAATGATGACGTGGGATCCTCCAAAATGGGTATGTAATCACTTTTCTAAATATATGTCATTAAAAAAGTGAATCATGTGAGAGCTACTGCCTTCCTTACATGCCCTTGGTTTGCCTGACAGTTTGCATTAGACAAGACCAGAAACTGATCTGGCCTCACTTGCATGTTTGCACTTCTGACGGCAGGGAACATGAATGAGCTTTGAAGGGGCTGGGGAGAAAAATTCGTTGTCTTTTGTATAGAGAATCCACTGGTTGTAATGTAATTATCTGAGTAAACGTGCAGCCGCTCCCTGGCTCTCTGCTCACCCCTCTCGCTCTCCCCCTGCAGCCGGAATGAAAGAAGGCTGCCTGCTGAGCTTATCGTCTCTCCTGAGCACAGAAGAGGGAGAAATAAAACACATATAGCTTGGGCACAATACAGTTCTCCTCTGTGGATTAGCCAAACAATGTTTGCTCAACTACAGAGACTGAGTATCAGGAGCGTGCATGGGAGGTAGAGCGATAACATCACAGAGGAGGTACTTGTTTTTTTAAACACAGAAAAGACACAACGCCCCTTTTTTCAAGCCTCAAGAGGGGAGTATCAGCCTGTTAGGTAAGAAACTCACTTCTTGGCAAAACCCCTTTAAGGATAGAGTTATGGCCATGGCTTATGGCTTCATTATTTTTGCCAATTTTCTTGAAAAATGTAAGTGGACTAATCTAAATGGAAGTACTTGGATTCAGGTTGGGTTTGACTTCAACCTGAATCTGAAGCATAACACTGTCTAAAAATGGGTTTTCTAATCCGGACAACCCGTTTTATTGGGGTTATCATGTGTCAGAAAGCAGAATTTCTATCTATTGAGCAAACATTGTTTTGTGTTGTGTCTGTGGTTTATACATTAGACATGAAGTAGAACAGTTGGGTGACCTTATTCTATGTAAGTGTGGGGATTACATAATTCTTGGCAAATATCATATGTGTTTATATTTCTAATTATTGTAGAAATTAGGTTAACATGATGAATCCCGTGTCCTATATGCCCATGTAGTAGTGGTATGTAGAAGTTCATAACACCCATTGGGTATGGAGTGTGGACCATCCTTAACTGGATTCCTTCCTAAAATGGCCTAATAGGAGCAATAGGACTATTTTGGAAATCCTTGTCACCAGTAAATGTGTGACCTAAAGAGTTTCGTGTTAAAAGGCCTTTCTCGCCATGCTGTTTCACAAAGTCACAAGCAGCTTTCACTCACGCTGCCTAATCAAGCTGGGAGTGGTTCTATAGCAGTGATTAGCATATTTAGCTCCCCTATAACTAGTACCAGAACTTCTAAATATATTGTGGTAAGAAGTATAATATCCCTATATCAAATTGAAAACCAACAAAAGCGGGAAGAAAAATGATATTTAAAATATAACTTTTAATGTGTAATCTATAAAAGGGACACATATGCCATACAGGCATCTATAATAAAAACAACCCAATTCACAAGCAGGAATATAGGAAGGGACCAAGAAAAGAATATCCCTATATAGCCCTAGAGATAAAGGACTATTAAGCCCTAGCCTAACAAAACAACAGGAATATCGCCGTGATGAGGGCGGTCCTGACCGGAACCTGACCCTAATATAGTAAAACCCTAGTGTGGCCCTATTGATCCCGGGCGATATTCCTGTTGTTTTGTTAGGCTAGGGCTTAATAGTCCTTTATCTCTAGGGCTATATAGGGATATTCTTTTCTTGGTCCCTCCCTATATTCATATACATATTAAAAGTTATATCTTAAATATCAGTTTTTTTTCCCCCGCTTTTGTTGGTCTCCCATCTAACTAGCTGAGACATTACAATGTCATAAGTGTGAGAGATTTAATTTTCAGTAAACAAACCTACAAGTGCTCTGAGGAATGAAAACAATGACTTTTCTGTAAACAAAAGCTAATCTTGTTAAAGATAAAGAGTCTGCTAAGGAGTGAGCTCAGGCCATGTAGAATCGCTCTCTGCTCTCTGTCAAAATTTCATTTTATATACTTTGATAATTATCATAAGTTAGTTTTTATTATTTTACTGGTGAAAGTTGAGAAATAAGAGGCATTTTTTTTGCCCTAACAGCAAATCCAGCTCCACTTCGACTTCTGTGGCTCAGGCAGATCACATTGAAATATGTCTGCCTGTCGGAGCAGTAATGCGCCTAGTTTTGCTGAGCCACATTCATAAATGTGTCCAATAGAACATATGTGATACTACAAAGTGTCAGGCCAAGCGCACAATGCGCCAAACACGTTCATTTGATGCGCTATACGTTGGCAAATTAGGCGGACTAATCACTTTTGGCGAATTTAACGGCAGAACATTAAAACTGTCCCCTTCATACATGCCGCCCTATGTGCTCAGCTCCTCCTGCTCTATAACATGCACAAAGCTCATCTTAAAAAATGTTTATTATATAGACGACAAATTTATTATACTTTAAATTTAAAGTAGACTTTGTCGATTTTACCTGATCTAAATCCTTAGCTCTATTGATTACACAGAAATAGATTGATATTGTAACTATACATAGAAAAGTATAATGATCCTCTGTGATCTGTGCAGCGCGGTATTCCTGACAATAAAGCCTGTTATCTCCCCATCACCTGTCTATGAACCGGCTGCATCTCTATAACCCTCTGTGTCGACCTGATTTTTTCATGTATCTATAAATGTCTTGTGCAGCAATGAAGCTTTGTTTGATGCTATCTTTTGCTTTCTAGCTCTATAGTATTATTATCTGACTGGGCTTTGAGTGACAATAAGGTTATGCTGAGCCGCAGCAAATATTGGGGGATATGGAGGAAAACTTTAATGAATAAGTGTGCCACAGTCCTTTAAAGGGGTTTTGCCACGAAGTAATATTGATGTGTGAAGCTTGCAAATGAAATAACAAACATTTTCACCATTCATTATTATTAAAAATTCTGCACAGTTTATGTCTTAGCTGCTCCTATAGTGATCCATTGTTTACAGCTCGTCTCCAGGGGATACGATCAGGGCTTAGAGCTCCTCAGTCCTGGCCGCACATGCTCAGACATCACCTCTCCTCTCAGGCAGCTACTGAGTGTTCAACCCCAGGTGCTGTTATTTTACTCCTGTTCTCTGTGCTCCTTAGTAATTAGTCAAACAGTGCAAATAAATAAAAAAGAAACCTCAATGAGGTCTGTGCATTGATAAAGAGAAAAAATAAACAACACAGGTTTGGTTCCTGCAGGGATTTGAACCTCGGACCCTTATGCCTGGAGGCAAAAACTTTACCTCTCAGCTACTCACAATGCTTTACATAAACAGACCTTTCTTTAACTACAGAGAGGAAAGGCCTGGTGATGTCATCCTGCTGGGTCACATGATATGCAATTCAAACAAATCACACACGCCCCCTTCTGAGCACAGAGAGCTGAAGAGCTGGATGAAGGAGGTATGAACTGAGATCGTGGCAAAACCCCTTTAAGGGCAATAGATTGCTCTGATGTTACATAAAATGTTACGGTAATTAAAACGAGAAATATGTGTTAGTTAAATCATATAAAACCACTATTAGGAAATGCAGCTTTCCTAAAACAAGCAGCGATTGTCATGATTTCTGTTTCCAGTGTGTTCTGATGGACTGTGAAGCAGAAAAGCAACAAGGAAATCCACTGTATTCACAGTCAGATTGGTGGGCATTGTGCGCCTTGTTTGCCTAGGGCACCAGAATACCTTGTCTCAGCCTGGAATACAAGTCCGCTATGACAAGGTTTGGGTGGAGTGGCTTGGGCAGGAAATAGGTCATGGAGGCTATGGAAGGGTATTAGGCTATGTCTGCACAGCACAGGTTTTTGTCGGATTTTCGGTGGTTTCAGTATTTTGAATCCACTGGTACACTGTGCTGCATAGACAGCAATGAAAAATCTGTGCTGTAGTCTTTACAGCATGGATTTTTTACCATCTGTTTCAAAATCTGGTGGAATATGCAACATGTTGTATTTTCTGCAAGATTCTGCCTTATTGCAAATCCAAAAACCGACCGTGGCTTTTGCGCAAATCCGCTGCAAAAACCGCGGTCAAGCATGGAGGGTGGTGATGGGGGAAGGTTGAAATTTGGTGGAGGAAGTACCTATCAGTAGTAATTTGAGCAGTTAAGTTGCTGGCGAGAGTATGCGTCTTTATTTTGCTAATCTGTAAGCTTTCTACAAAAGTGGTGTGCACATAGATCCCCATGGCGTGGACCACAGACAGATATGTCCATCCTAACCTTTAAGCCAAATTATTAATGCTAAATCAGCACTTTATCATGACATACAAGCAAAACTCTTAATAGGCTGCAATTCACAACACAAGCACTAGATGGCCACATATAGACACATACAATACAAACAACTCCTGATAGAGCATAGCAAAACCATGTTGTTTTTTTTTTAAAGCTGATGCTCTTGCATGATACCTGTAAAAAGGTATAACCTATCAGTTGGCCAAAATACCATAATGAGCATAACCCTTATCTCAGGAGCATTAGAGACAATGTAATTGAAAGCAATAAAAGCATTTAGTGTTTCAGATTTCACCCATTCCAACCATCTATGAATGATCTGAAGCCCATTGAATATATAGTGGTTGTTGTTTGGCAGAGGTAACTTACTGCAGAGTGTTATTTGATCTTAGATTACAACAAAAATCATTGAAAATCAGTGACAAATTTGAGATAAGTTTCTGTGCCACAGTATCAAAATGTGTTAATAGTCAGTCATTTTCCTTTTTATGTTTGACATGCATATTACCAGATACAAAAGATCCCTTCTCTGAGATCTCAATCAGGCTGTCAAAACTGTTATTCCTCGATGGTGGATCGATACTACAAAACATGGTTCCATAGGTCTTCATTCAAATCATCCCCAAACTAACTCTTAATTTTCGATAGGACTCCCTCATGTTACTCTTGCATTACCCTTTGTTGTTGGAGATTGCTTGGATCTTAATTTTTTTCTCGCTCTGGACAGTTGCGCTTGAGCACTGCTTTGGTTTCTTTTGAGCATTTGTGGTTGCTTCGTGGCCTAAGTTTGCTTAAGTACAGAGACTGAATATGGGAGGTGGAGCGATGACATCAGAGAGGAGGTACTTTTTTTAAACACAGAAACCCATGCCACTTTTTCAAGCCTCAAGAGGAGAGTATCAGCCTGTTAGGTGAGGAACTCAGTTCTTGGCAAAACCCCTTTAAGTATGTTTGGCAGCATTGTACTTAAAGGGTTTGTCTCACCATGCTGTTTCACAGGGCCACAGACAGATTTGGATTCATGCTTCCTTACACTTCTTGTTTAGGCTGTGGGTGGCTCTATATCAGTGATTAGCATATCAGCTTCGTATTCCCAGCTCTGCTAATTGCAGTGACATAACTGCAGGAGATGTCATCTACAGTCCAGAGAGATTCAGAGCTCAAAGTTAACAATCAAAAGTAATTAGTCTCCTTTGTTTGTTAGCGATAACACACTCTGTTCTCAATCTGCCAGCATCCTGTGTGCCGACCTATGGTGACATCGCTTTCTGCTCTCAGCTAAGATAAAGAGCTGAGAGTAGAGGGGAGCAGGACAGTAACCAAAGAAACCTGTGTGGACTTGGAGCAGATAAAGTCTCTCTTATCTCTTATTCTATAGGCAAGGAAATACTGACACATGTCAGCCAATACTCTATCTTTGTTCACAGAGTACTGTCCGAAATGCATCAGCGTTTCCTTGTCTATACAATTTTATCCTCTGTATACATCATGTTTGAGTAAAGAATTTACCTTCTTCAGAACCATACACTGGATTGTGTTTGAGTTTTCATAAATTTTACCCTTTTTTTACTTTGATTCACAGGAGTGTGTAAACAAAACTGGGATGTCCTTTTGGTAAATATTAAATGGAAGTCTAAATTTTTCTCAATCTGGGCTTGGACCTACAGTAGTACCGCAATGCTTAAAGGGGTTGTCTCGCTACAAAGAATAGCTTTCAAAATGTAAGGAAGACTAAATGAAAATGTTTTCCAAATATATTGCTTTGTTCATCTTTTTTTGTTAAGGAGCTACAAGTGATTTTATCACCTTCTGAGGGCTTCCTGGTTTCTCTAGTGACCGACCTGTGTACTCTTTATCCCCTGCTGTTTGTTCTATCTCATAGCAGGGAGTGATGTCATCACACAGGTCGCGGCTGACAGTGAAAGCTTGTGTGTTATCTGATCCTTCAGACAAAAGACTAATTACTCTACTGTTTACATGAGCTCAGCAGCTTCCCTGGACCTCAGAGAAGGTAATTTATTTAATCTAGACTGATAAACAGAGAAGTCTGAATACACAGAGCTCATATGCTAATTACAGACAGCTTGACCAGGACGTGACGGAGCAAAGCAACATTATTTCATTCATGCATCCTATGAAACTTTGAGATGAGACAACCCCTTTAAATGTGATTCTGTTCATGGACTGTGAACTACTGTTGTGCATGTTGATCTACTGAAATGTTTGTCAGCCCTGGACAGGTGGGATATGGCTTATACTACTTAAAATAGTATGTTACTTTTGGTGAAAAGGGAGCAACAAATGCTGTAAAGCAGTTGTCCCTCGCCAGTGGCTTGGGAACCACTTGTGGCATATTACCCACTGCTATGTGGCTCTTGTGTTATGACCGTACGTAATGGCCATGGACATTATTGCTGACAAATGTTTGTGGCTCACAAGGTAGAAAACTTCTGTAAAATAACAAAAAAACAGTGCTGACTCCTTTATTCCCATAGTGATCTGACTAAGACCCTCTGGTTGTCCCACACCGGTGTTGGTTTACTAGCTGCCAATGATGATGTGCCATATGAGAATTGCAGTAAATCAAAGGCTTCAGCGGTCGCGAGTCATACTTCTGGCATCACCAAATTGCAATCATGGAGTTGAGCTGTGTGTTCAAATCTTTATGCAGCACTGACCTTGAATCTGTCTATAAATAAATAGTCATCTTTTTAAAGGGAATGTGTCATCAAAAATGACTTATTGTTTAACTCACATTTTTATGTTAAACACATTTTTTAGGAATTTTTGGTAATTTTTTTTTAATTTTCCAGATCACTTTCAATATTTTTGTAATAATTCTTAAGTCCTGCAGTTCTCACTTTGGCCACTAAGCCTAATAATAGTCTGACACTTCCTGTTCTGTTTAGAGAGCTTTTCAGCAGTGTGCTCATTATCAGTAAAAGCAGGGTCAAGCTGAAAGGAGACACCATTGTGTACAGATAACACAGAATCCACCAGTCACAAGAGGAGATGTCACAGCTCCCCCTCTCCCCTCCCTTCACAGTGAAAACTCTCCTATACAAGTCTATGGGACAGAATCTGTCTTAAGAATCCTATGGGCATGAAGCTGCTGTAAAGTATCTCTCTGACTGCTGTTAAAGCAGTGCAAGCAAGAATGTCTTCCCACAATCATATATAGACGGGCTGATAGAGAAAGCTACAATCAGGAAATAAAAACGACTGAGAGGAAAAGAATATGGATCAGGGGCTTGAATTAATAAGTAAAAAAAAAAATTGGTGACATATTCCCTTTCAGGCTTTTAAGCTGAAGCTTCATTTTGTTTTAGTCCACCTTAAAAAGTCAAAAATGAAGTAAGAACTTCTAGTGATATAATGTCTAATTCCAAGCTGAAAGACCAGTCCGTGTCCAGAACTATGGAGCTCCAATTGAAAATCAGTTCAATCCAACATTTTCTACTCTGTAGATGTTTTCTGACACTTGCAAAGCCTGAAGTGAAGCGTATCAAGCTAGGACAATAGAGCAGGCAAAGTCATAAACCATTTGGCAGTAGATGTAAGATTTTCTACTGTTTGAGACTGTCAACTGCATTACACAGTGACAATGTAAGCACAAATGTTCTATAAACCTGTCCCTGTCCACTGGTTCAACTGAAATTGTGAAAAAATTTGGATTCAGGACAATGTCAAACTGGGTTGCCCGGGGCTGACCAATAAAGCTGATTCTTGAGGCCCGCCAGTGGAGTTCATTCTTAGTGCCCACCAGTGGAGATAATTATTGGGGCCCACCAGTGGAGTTGATTCTTGGGGCCCACCAGTGGAGTTGATTCTTGGGGGCCACCAGTGGAGTTGATTCTTGGGGCCACCAGTGGAGTTGATTCTTGGGGCCCACCAGTGGAGTTGATTCTTGGGGGCCACCAGTGGAGTTGATTCTTGGGGCCCACCAGTGGAGTTGATTCTTGGGACCTACCAGTGGAGTTCATTCTTGAGGTCGTGGAGTTCATTCTTGAGGTCCACCAGTGGAGATGATTCTTAGGGCCCACCAGTGGAGATGATTCTTGGAGCCCACCAGTGGAGTTCATTCCTAGGACCTACCAGTGGAGTTCATTCTTGAGGCCCATTCTACAGATACTGTATTTACTGCATATACTGCACATGACTCGAACTCTTCCTCT
Organism: Phyllomedusa bahiana; assembly: GCA_025379985.1. Taxonomy (NCBI): domain Eukaryota; kingdom Metazoa; phylum Chordata; class Amphibia; order Anura; family Hylidae; genus Phyllomedusa; species Phyllomedusa bahiana. The sequence continues at coordinate 27,259 of JAODAL010004884.1, forward strand.
TGCTTTCTGTCTTTCCCATTTCCAGGGCCCCACCAGGGGTTTCCCCTACTCCTCTGTGTGTTAGTCCAAGGTTCAGGATGTCTTGAGGTAAAATTATTTCTCACTCTAACTATAACCGCTAAATTTGAGATCAGTTTTTTTTTTTTTATAGTTTATAAGAGTTAACTTACTGCTCTATCCCAACTTCACTTCCGATCTGACATAACATTAGAGAGCGTTTAACTAATGTGATATTGGAATGAAGATGACGTTGGACTGCAAATAAAATTGGATTGGAATTGACATCAGACCAAGAGCGTTGTTGGTCCGAAAGAGCCACAGGGCGGGAAATAAACCCTATCAGCCTGGTTAAAAACCCCAGCCCCCAACTTTGGGTTAAGGTAACAGTTACTCTTGAAGTTTTGGCAATCTATACCAAAAATTTATTTGGCCCAACCTGAATCGAATTGGCCAAATTCGGGTCTAAATCCAAAATGCAAAACTAGAGCGGTCATCAGCAGCCCCGAAGCAACTCAGCAAGTAAGCAAGTACATTATTACTGTGGTCACTAATACAAGAAGTACAGTAGTTGACGTCTGGGATAAGGTGCTATTGGAATACACAAAGGGGAATCTGAGAGGTCAATGCAGAGCAGTAGGGCACAAGGTAGGATAAGGATTTAGTTCCTTTATCAAAAACTAAATGCTGCAGTGCTCCTCTGGAACTTTCATGTTTAGATATTTTGCCCCAATGGTATGAAATGCTACACTAAATTGCCTTGACGTCACTCTTCTATCCTCACCTCTAGGGTTTTCCTGTATTTTAACTTTCTGGTGTTAGTAACCTTCTTTCAACCAAATGAATTGGAATTGGCTGAGGAAGCGTGAAATGTGCCCGTGCGAAACGTGTAGTACCCTTGTTCTTATTTCTTTTATGCTTTATATTTTATGTCTTTTAGTGACTGTTACTTGATGAAATTAAAACTGACATAAATTATTTGAGACATTTCCCGGTTCCTAATTTGTCAGCTTCAGCTAAAAACATTACATAGATTTCGGTCTGCATACCTACTGCTTGAGCGCCATCATAGGTCCGTATTATATACCTCATCCAATTCATTCGGATGAAAGAAGGTTACTATATACCCAGCGAACCAGTCGAAGTGCGATGGATTCCCTGAGACGTTTACGGAACCAGGCTGCTCGCTAACTATTTTTGGTTGCCATCTACATGAGTTGTACCATCCTATACAACCACAAAAGATGAGCGGTTTTCATTACCCTCCCCATTACTGCTGTTTACTCTTAGGGTCTGTTCACACGAGGTAATTTCGGGGCGCATTTCGCCATGTATTTGCGCTCTAATAGGGGCGAGATTCGCGCCAAAATTACGGTAATCCACAGTTCTCATAGAGAACTATGGATTACGCCTCCTCTCTCTGCTGGTACAATATGATCGTATTGTATGTGCAGGGAGATAAGTGACATGTCAATTACTTGCGACTACTATGCGCCACGAATAATGAATGTCAATAGGGCCGGCGGGCTGTAACCCCCCCCCCCACGCGCTGCGGGAGTACACGCGCATCAGTGCGAGCTCCCGAAACATACGATGTACCGCGCCGCGTACTGTACGCGCCACAGTACATCGTGTGAACATCCCCTTGGGGTATGTTCACACGGCTTAATTGCGGGGAGTACAGTACACCGGGTGTTCGGGGAGTCGCGCTGATCGGAGGAGAGGAGGCGTAATCCATAGTTCTCTATGCGTAATGATTGGGGCGCATTTCGCAGTGTTACAGGAGGTGCGCCTGTCCTCTGTTGTCTCTTTTACAGGGCACTACATATTTAAAGGAGTTGTCTCCCCACAGGGTTTCAAAGAATGCATGAAAGAAATTCTCTGTCATTTCCTGGTTCAGACTAATTTGCATAAACTCCCTGCTTGTACAGCATAAGCTCCGTGCTTTCAGATGCTAATTAGATTAGATTAGCTTCTCAAACTACTGGAAGGACTTCTTATCTGATCCCCAAAACAAAAGCCCTAATTACAGAGCTGTTTACTTGAGATAAATCAAGCTTTTTACTGTCTGGCAGCACAGGACACTGACTGACACTGCTGACCTGTGTGATGACTCACTCTCTGTTATCTCATTGAACAAACAGCCCCGGGAGATTTGTTTACAGGTCGGTTACTGAGGGAACTGAAATAGCCATGGAGGTAATAAATTCACTTGTATCTCTTTAGGGAAAACAGAGGAACAATGCAATATATTTGGAAAAAGTCTTTATTTTGTGTTCCCTACAATTTGAAAGCTATTCTTTGTAGCGAGACAACCCCTTTAACTTTCTAGTGTTAAGGTAGAGTTACAGAGTTATAACAGCGGAGTGTTTCCTTTGATTATGGACAAAGTCATAGAGTCCATGGCAGAGTAATGGCCGCCACTGCCAAGAACACCCATAGTATTGCTAGAATCGTCCCCCACCCCCTTTTAAAATAAGATGCTGATTTATAACTGGAGCTGAATGTACATTATTCAGATTTAGGCAGCCGGAGTCTTTAGTCATGATTAATATGTGACATACGTATGAAATCATCACCAAGACTAATCTGTACGGCATTAAATGAACCTGGAAAGTGACTCGAGCATTTACCATGTTCCTCAATACACTAAATAATAGCTCCCTGCTATGATTCATTCTCTATATAGTTGGTAAATTATTATCTTCATTATTCCATTGAAGATTATCACTATGCATCCCCAATGACGTACAGGAGAGCAGGAGGAGTGCTAATTCTTACTATTTTCTCATTATTACCCTCAAACGAAACAAAATATGGGAAATTAGTTCCATGATGTGTAATGAAGAGACAACTCACAGAAAACAAATTCATACAGCGTTACAGATAGCTCAGATTTTAATTCACCAGACATCAAGATAAAATATATCCTATAAAATGCACAATGTAAATTACTTGGAAAAAAAACTGGCAAGGTTGATGTGGAGCAATTAGAGGTAGGATCTCTCCAAATTCCAATATTCTCTGTCATTGACAGATGCGCATTCATTTTTACTTCTACAAAGTTCTAGATTTTCATCTATTGAAATAATGACCAATAGAGAGGAGCTGGCAACATCTGAGCCCAGCAATTAAATGTATAAAGAGTTGCAAGAAGTATAGAGCCTTGGATAGACTTGAGTTGCAGCCACTACGACTAGATTTCTTTTTACCAGCCAATATGTCTGAATTGTTTTAAGTCTGAATAAAATCTCCGTCCACTCATTGTCACTGATAGACCTCATCAGATAGGTAAATAGTGATGGAAATAAATATGTCTTGTACAGTTTGCATATTTAATACTGGCCCTCATAGTTTCTGGGTTCTCACTGGGTTGAGATTGGTCCATGGAGTGACCACTGAAGTCCACAGACTTCAGCTACTTGATTTTTACATGTGAAGGCACTTGAGGGCCAAGATTGTTCAGGAAAATACAGATGTGTCCATTCCAGCAAATATCATGATACAAATTCAATACACTACTGCAACAGGCTAGCACAGAGGTTTCTAATCTTATTTGGCCTAACGACCCCTTAAAAAACACAGAAACAAGGCCATACTCACAGCTTAAAGGCTGGACTTGAAACTGAACCCAGTAAAGAGGCAACACTGGCCCCTATGCTACTTGGGAAAGATAAACAGGTGCAGCTGATTGCTGAGCAGCAGTTCACATACCCCACCACTAGGGGAACAATTAGACTGCACATTAAATTGATACCTGTCCACACAGTATGCAGAAAAGCCACAGTAGCAACCCCTTTGCAGAAAAAATTGACACTGCTATGCAAATTGGGGTTCCATTAGGGGAGATCGATGCACAGATATAGTAGATGTGCCTATTTCTTGAACAGTGTGTTAATTATATACTACACCTGTGTACTGTTCAGGAGGAAGGCACATCCAGTACTATAGAAGCTGGCCACCCACCTCTCCCAACAGAACAGAAGCTGGTCATCTAACTCTACTAACAGAGTAGAAGGCACCCACATGCCTCCCCTAAAAGAGCAGAAACTGTCCATCCACCTTTCCTAACAGAGCACTAGCTGCCCACCCACTTCCCATAACACAGCAGAAGCCACCCACCTGCCTCTCATAACAGAGCACAGGAGCCACCCACCTGCCTCTCATAACAGAGCAGTAGTGTCCCACCTGCCTCTCATAACAGAGCAGTAGTGTCCCACCTGCCTCCCATAAGAGAGCAGGAGCCACCCACCTGTCGCCCATAGCAGAGCAGCAGCCTTCCACCTGCCATCCATAAGAGAGCAGGAGTCACCAACCTGCCACCCATCACAGAGCAGGAGCCGCTGACCTGCCTCCCATAACAGAGCAGCAGCCTTCCACCTGCCACCCATAAGATAGCAGGAGCTGCCCACCTGCCACCCATAAGAGAGCAGGAGCCGCTCCCCTTCCTCCCATAACAGAGTAAGAACTGCCCACCAGCCTCCTCTAGCAGAACCAGAGCAGATGACCCAAAGGGATCAACACCACTTCCTGCTCTGTAAACATTACTGAAAAGAATGTAAAGGAGGACAAAGTTTTATTAACCATAACACTTAATAAAATATTATGAGCCAAACGAGAATAAATTAAATAAGTTGGACAACTCCTTAAACTCTATAATGCACAACAGATGAATCATCACAAAGGATTTTTCAAAATAATCTTTCCTTCTTTCTTTACTCTTCTACCACCCCCTTATTTTGATTCTACATTACCCACTCTGCCCAATACCAACCAAGGCTACTACTACCCCCTTCAAATGTTCTAACATCCCCTAAGTGGTGATATTATTCACTTTGGGTAGCACTATGTTAACAAAACCTTCAACATGCTGCAAGCCACATCACAACACTGGTTTGTCACATATAGCAGAAACAACTCCTGACAGAGTTTTGCAAAATTATGTCTTTTTTCAAAGCCTGTTATTTCGTACCACTCATTTTGGATTATCTCAAATCAAGAGAAAAGATGAAGTCATATCTGTATATGCACAATATGAATAAGTGACATTGGGGCCTTTTAAGATGTTTCTACTAGGTCCAAAATATGGTCAAGCAGTATGCCAAAGATAAAAATAAAAATCAATTAATCTTTGATTTGTCCACTAAACACAGTATAACCATATAGTAACAACTAAAAAGATATCAACATTGCTAAAGCATAGATTATAAGAGAATACCAATAGGACATGCCTTTATTACCAGATGATCATTCCTATTAAAACTACCTCCCTAACTGTACCTTAGCAACCAGAAGATGCCTCATCATCAGCTGCTGCCAAATTCACAGTTTAAGAACCACAGATGTAAAGAAGCACATACAAAATCTAATTACAGCCACAACATCAGATGAGTAAAGGAGTCTTTCCCACTCATGGAGAACACATCTGTAATTATTTCCTAAGAAATGACAAACATGTAAAGCATGTGACTATTTTCCTTATGTATCAAGACTCTCAGAGTCCTTTAAAGCAGTTGAGTGGAGCCAAGTTATAATTCCCTGCACAGCATCTATCTGGAAACCAAAGTCCCTTTGGCTGTGGATCCATTGTGGACCTCTACTGACCATAAACTTACAGAATAACAATATGATTACTAAATTACTGTAAAGAAAGGTAAAGATGTGTCCTCCCTTAGCTGTCCGAAACTTAGGACTCCAATTTCTCAAGATACAAATTAAATAAATTATCATGACATGCTAATATAACCCTTGTTATGCTGCAATTCACATCACAACCACTGGGTGACCACATAAAGACCGAAATAACATAAACAACCCCTGACAGAGTATCTTGAAATTGTGCTGTTTGTCAAAACTGGTCATCTCACATTACTCCTCTCGAGATATGTCAAGAGGTAAAATAAGGAAGGACACATCTGTAATCCACTGACCATAAACTTACGGAATAACAATATGATTACTAAATTACTGTAAAGAAAAATAAAGATGTGTCCTCCCTTAGCTGTCTGAAACTTAGAACTCCGATTTCTCATGATACAAATTCAATAGATTATCATGACATGCTAATAGAAAACTTGTTAGGCTGCAATTCACATCACAACCACTGGGTGACCACATAAATACCAACATAGCATAAACAACCCCTGACAGAGTATCGTGAAATTGTACTATTTGTCAAAACTGGTCATCTCACATTACACATCTCGAGACACATCAAGAGGTAAAATAAGGAAGGACACATCTGTATTGTTCAAGGGGGGGGGGGAGGGTTGTTAAATTTTAAAACATATTGGTTCAATTGTTTCCTTACGAGCTGCGAAGAGACTGACTGCAGTGTTTCTTAATGGGACTGCTCAGAGCATGTGCAGTAGAATATCTACATCTATGGTCACCTTTTTATCTTTTCCCAATTCTGAGAAACCCCGGAATAAATTTAATTAATATATGTGAGTAGTTTAGTCACTAAGATATAGACAGGCTTGGAAAAACTCATAAAGCTTGTGAAAATAACAAGCTTGAAGTTGGTGGGACCCAGTTTTACATCTAGTAACAGTAGGTTGATAGCTTTGAACAGCAGAAAGCAACACTATATTCATTATTCCCTCTAAAATAAATTGCATTGATTTATCTGCTGTAGAACTGCATGTTGGCCCTTTAGCATGGACCTCTTGGTTTATTGCATCTCTAATTGTTCTTTCTAAAGAAATCATAGTTTAGAACTATTGACCCTTGAAGCATTATTTTCCAATATACTAAAAAAAGACTGATGGATTTATAAGGGTAGTCGGTATAAAATAATTGTAAGTAGATTAGTTCTGCAAGACAAGGCTCAGATGTTTAGCATTTTTTGCAGATTTTTGGTGGTACATATATCACAAGCAGATTTTCAGTGGATTTACTCCTAATAGTAGTTTGGATGGAAGTGAATTTTTTATGTTTTATTGAATTATTATGTATTATTTTAATGATTATTTTAATTATTATTATTTTGGCCCCGTACTGGTCTCTTTTTCCTTATCATCCCCTGATGTGATCACTTTAAACTGTCTGGATGATCGAAACATGTTGGGATAGGACCATAGGGTTAGCTTAGGGCCAGTGTTCACAGGGTTAAGTTGTTGACAGGAACGTCCTTTTCGGGGCGACTCTCCTGTTTTTTCTGCAACTTAGCGTGTAACAGCCTTTTTAGGGCCACTTAGGACTGTTTCCTCCTTGATTGTGGGTCCCTTTTCATGTTTGATATGAATTGAGATGTCGTGGGCTCTATTGTTTTAATATTTCTATTAAAAGTTATATTTTAAGACCAATATTCCTCTTTAAGTGTTGATAATTTTTCTTTGGTCGAGAGGTATCTCTACACCTCGCCTAATTTTTGGGGTGCTTTGTTGCCATCTCAGTTGGGGGAACAACTCCTGGCACCTGTGCCGATCAGCTTACTAAAGGGGCTGTGATGCTCTCGCTTCTTCACTTGGATGGGAGAACACTGCAATACAGTGCACCACCATCACTAAAAGTATAACGTTCACCTGATGATACCCATATAAGTGAGCTGATCAGCGGAAGTGTCCGACCTCACCCCCCCCCCACCAACCACCACCACCACCACCAACCAACACCATCAATCTACTATCCATGGCCTATTCTGAGATAAACCTGGATAGACCCTTTAATAAAATAACTCTATACAAATGGGGGCATGAAGCTTTAGTTCCTGTAAACCCTGCAAGAGGCACCAAGGGCGACATGTATGTACGGGGCTGCATCACTAGTCTGGTGTCCTTTCAGTCCAAAAACTGGCACAGCCCTGTTCTCTAGATTTATAATCAGGCGCACTCCAAAATTAGGCTCATTATCGGGCGCCCGCGGCACTTTGTAATGCACCTAAGATGCGGGAGCGTTCTGGAGGCGTCACGCTACAACCGTATGATTATACACATTTATGACTCTAGTACGGCAAATCCAGTTGCATTACTGCTGGAACAGGTAGAGCACGTTAAAAGTGGTTTCCCTGAGCCAGAAGTGTCACTTTGCAGCTAGAAAATGCTAAATCTATGACCCACAGTAGAACAGGTTCATAGACTCAGGCGCCTTTTACACTACTAATGTGCACAATAAAATTGGCGCCTGGGCACCAAAAATCATACATATCGCCCCAAGTATCTGGTTATCTCAGGTAAGGTATTAACATCTATATTAATCCTTTGCAGATTAATTTGACTTTCTCTCGGAAGAAATTTATGTAATAGATTATGTGTTTAAGCACCTGAAAAAACTGGAAAGATCTAGCACAGACTATAAATGATAGCAGTGCACCCAAACCTAATACCCATAATCCACTTAAAGGGAATGTGTCATCAAAAATGACTTATTGTTTAACTCACATTTTTTATGTTAAACACATTTTTTAAGAATTTTTGGTTATATTTTTGTTGAATTTACCTTATCACTTTCAATATTTTTTAATAATTCTTAAGTCCTGCAGTTCCCACTTTGGCCACTAAGCATAATAAAATTCTGACACTTCCTGTTCTGTACAGAAAGATTCTCAGTTGTCTGCTCATTATCAGCACAAAGAAGGTCAAACTGAAAGGAGACACCAGTGTGAATAGATAACACAGGATCCACCAGTCAGGATAGTCACAGTTCACCCTTTCACCTCCCTGCACAGTGACTTCTTCCCAGGTCACAGAGCCTGACTAGAAAACTCTCCTATAGAAATGAATAGGACTGAGTCCTATGTGCATGAAGCTACTGTAAAGCATCTCTCTGACTGCTGTTAAAGCAGTGCAAACCAGGCCTAGTGGCCAAAGTGAAAACTGCAAGACAAAATATTGAAAGTGATATGAAAAATTAAAAAAAAAACAACCATAAATTCCTAAAAAATGTGTTTAACACAAAAATGGGACTTAAACAATGTCTCATTTTTTGATGACACATTCCCTTTAACTTTTTAATATTATCATTGGGTCTTATACAGAGCGCATCTAATGTAATATTTCCCAAAATATTTTTTCGATTGACCCCATTTTTAGCAGTTTATATTCTACTGTAGGTTATCATTTGATCTGATTAGTAGTGGACATTTTAATGGATGACCATTTTTTCTAAGCATTTTCTTTCTGGAGCCAATAGTGATCTTGTCTCTTTGGTTAGGAAGGTATTCCAGTCAGAAGCAATTATCTCTCCACTGAATGGAGAATGCCAGAATGGAGGAGTGACTGATGGAACACCACTGATCACCAGAATGGGAGAACCCAGTCCCATGCCCCCACCCAAGCCTGAAGACTGTGGTTAGAAGGAATCCTAGAGGAGCGGAGGTTGAGCATTCACCTGGTTGCTCCATTTAAAGTCTATGGTACTGATGGACCAAGCCAAAATCTAGTGATTGGGTGGTGTCCCCGGTCAGACACAACTTTGAACTAGCTAGGTTATAATTGCTAACCAAAATACCCCTTAAAATGCAAAAAAAAGTCTCTTAGTGTATTTCACTCATTAAAATTGAGAGTTTTCTGTAGTTTACCCCTAAATCCATGTAGACTGGACTAAGTGTGGTTAAATGTGGTCTTATGAATTGGTGGCTTCACCAAATATGAGGTCACCTATAGTCATTTGTATCTGATTTTATCGCACAAGACTATCTTGTTTCTGAACGTCACCTTAACAGTTGTGTGATTTCCTTAAATACTAAAGTCAAATCAAACAAAATAAAAAAAAAATACTCCTCAAAATTGACCATGTTCTTGGGTGGAATAAAATCTGTTTAATCTGTACGCAACACAAAGCAGAGCCACTGTATGAATGGAGGGTTTCCTACCTCTCTTGTGACTCGATACGCGAGCTGGTGGCACAGTAGAGTGGGCTACTTTGGAAAAAACTGGACAGACAGGGAAGGAAAAAAAAAATCAAATTAGAAAAGAAAAAAAAACCTTGAATAAAACATAAAAAAATTAAAATAGAACAGAAAACAAATGCAGTTATGAAGCTATTGACACAAAGGGCCACATGTATGAAAACTGTCTAGGTCTAAAGCTCACTTTGTTGCCGATAGCAACCAATCAGAACGCCCCTCTTATTTCATATAGTGCTCTGAGAAAAAAGAGAGGGGTGTTCTGATTGGTTGCTATGGGCAACAAAGTGAGTTTTAGATCTAGACAGTTTTCATACATGTAGCCCAAAATATCACAGATGATACTACGCACTGTATTATAATTGACAATAACATACTTTATGACGAAGCGGGTGAAGCTATACGGGGACTTAGCAAAATTATAATGAGCGTCATTTGACCTAGCAGTCAATTTTAGCATTATATCGCACACACAGACAAATAAAATTTGGGATAAATATCCTGACGCTTTCAAATAATAAAGTACTTGTTGGCTATAAACCCATTGTATGCTTTCTACTCTACATGGTACGTATAGTATAACATTTTTTAAAATTTTGGAATAGGTTTTCATGTAAGTCAGAGATACAGATGCTTCCACTCTTACCTTTCTGCAAAGGGCTCAGATATCTCAGAATACAAATTTAATACATTATTGATATATACTTACAATACCTTGTAGACATATGTTGACACTCCTAGCCTAAACAACTCCTGACTGAGTATCACAAAATCATGTATGTTTTTTTTCAAATCTGTTAAGCTTGCATATATACTAACATATCTACTAATATATACTAACAAATGCTTCCACCCTTACCTTTCTGCAAAGGGCTCAGATTTCTCAGAATACAAATTTAATACATTATCGATATATACCAACGAGACCTTGTAGATACGTGTAGACACTCCTAGCCTAAACAACTCCTGACAGAGTATCACAAAATCATGTATGTTTTTTTTCCATTCTGTTAAGCTTGCATATATACTAACATATATACTAATATATACTAACAAATGCTTCCACCCTTACCTTTCTGCAAAGGGCTCAGATTTCTCAGAATACACATTAATACATTATCGATATATACTAACAAGACCTTGTAGACACACCTAGCCTAAACAACTCCTGACTGAGTATCACAAAATCATGTATGTTTTTTTTTCAAATCTGTTAAGCTTGCAAAAACAAACTTGGGCAATGTTTAGCCAAGAGGAAAGATACGGAAGGAAACATCTGTTTATCAGTGGGGAAAAGGCTCTGATAGGTAAGAGATCCATATACATATGTTTTATAGATTGAATAGCAAACAAAAATAATTCCCAGAGTAAAAAAAATACATGTACAAACATAGAATAAACAAATTGACTGGTAAACTGGGATTCTAATTATACAAGAAGGGAGTTTGAGGGCTGAGTTGACCAATGACCAGAATGCATGATTGCTAGTTGAGCTGATTGCACATTCACAGCTACCCGTCACGGAAATTAATGGATGTTATTGAAGCCTCAAATTCCTTGTTTGGCATAATTGAAAAACTCATATAGATAATGGGTAATGGGTAATCCTACTGAAGACATGTATTGCATATCCTGAGGCTATGCTATACATAGCTAAAAAGCTGGAATTGCAACAAGGGCTCTAAGACTGTTATCATGTTACAGTTTGGCCTCTGAAATAGTGGAAGACAAGGAAACTGGGAAACTGGTTTCAAGTTTTCATTCAACCTAGAAAAAGTCAATCATTTGCTTTTGTACAAAGGAAGGACCGCTACTCAGACAAGGGGTATTTCCATATTTTACATTTATGGCATATCCTGTCAGTTCTTACCAATTATATTTCTGTTCTAATTTAGCTTTTTTTTCAAAGATACAGAAAGTTATCTATCCTGCTATTTTGCAAATAGGTTCCCAGGTTATTGACTAACTCTTTGCTCATCCTTGCTTTGTCTTTTCAGCAGGAGGGAGTTGGATGGCTAGACCACAGAGGTGGCCGGTAACCTAGGAAAGCATCTAAAAGTAAGCAGGAGGGATAACCTGCTGTATCTCTGAAATGAAAGAAAATCAGAACAGCAATGTTTTTGTTAACAATGAGAATACCACTCCTTGTAGAGAGCACCATATAGGTGAATGGGGATTTTAAATTGCCTTTTTTCACCCCTGGGCATAACTTTATCAGAAAGCATTATAGCAACAGAGCTGAAAGCTCAAGCACCCTATATTAGATGTAACAAATTCTCGATTCGCATGTGACTCACTGAGTGTTGGAAAGCAAAAGGGATTCAATCCAAGCCAGTGTTGCTCATCTGTAGACAGCTGTTTCGGGTTTTTTGCCCCTTCTCAGTGCAGAGAAGAGCTTAGGGGCTGGCTGGGTGGGAGGCAATGAGTGGCTCAGAAAGGGAAATATCTCGACAATGTTATTTCAACCTTATTGACATGTTTAAAGCTAATCAATGAGTTGGGAATATCCTTTTAAGATAATGCAATACGTTTACCTTTAATGCTAGCAACACTGATCATACAATGTGATGCAACATGAAGTAAATAGATTCACTCCTTCAAAAGATTTCCCCGATGACAGACTCAAGCTCGCCTCCAATCCAGCTCTGCTTCATCAACGTGATGAATTGAATTTTTCCAAACCTAATCTTGCATTGCAGAGATAGGATCAGTGGAAAACACGAGTCCTGCTGTGATAGAGATTTCTTCAATTAATCCGCGAGGATGATACATTTTAACTAACCTGTAGCAGAAAGATGATGTCATAAAATTAATGATGTGTGTCACAATAAAGGAGCAGCATTAACACTCGGCTAATGAGTGACAGCTCCGCCAGGGATCATAAAGGACAGAGACAGTGATTGTGCCCCCTCCTCTCCCACCATCTATGAGAGCGTTTGAATCAGTACTACATGGGAAGACTCAGAAGTCCTCGGCTTTCATTCTGCGCACAGCCGCTGCTAATCCATGCAATTAAGGCCAGTGATTCAGCCGCGTTTTGTTCTGTTACGGTTATAGTGCCGAGACCCAGACACAATAATTTGGAGCAGATGAACGAGATAATTGCATTTATTTGCTACCCATAAATCTAGGTCAGGATCTGATTTATCGCGGCTCCCACTGGATAGGGTTTCGGTTCTCGAGCTATAAATCTTAGAGAGATTGCTAATGTATTTTGTGAGATTACTAATCTGCTCCCCTCACCAAAATCACTTTCGTGCCATAAACTTATGATGCTGGGAATACCTCAAGCCGCCATGTTGATTTAGTATTTTTTTTTTTATCAAGCCTTCAATATTAAACTAAATTACTCATGTGACCTCTTGATTTCCTCTAAATTGTTGTAAGGATGAAGGTATTCAATCTACTCAATGGGAAAATCTAGATTTAGTAGAGAATTGTGCATTGAAGTTTATTCTGTAAAAACATTTAAACTTTAAAGGGGTTTTGCCACGATCTCATTTCATACCTCCTGCATCCAGCTCTTCAGCTCTGTGTGCTCAGAAGGGGGCGTGTGTGATGTGTTTGAATTGCCTATCATGTGACCCTGCAGGATGACATCACCAGGCCTTTCCTCTCTCTAGTCAAAGAATGGTCTGTTTATGTAAAGCATTGTGAGTAGCTGAGCGGTAAAGATTTTGCCTCCAGGCACAAGCGTACTAGGGTCAAATCCCTGCAGGAACCAAACCTGTGTTGTTTTCTCTTTATCAATGCACAGACCTGATTGAGGTTTCTTTTTTTATTTATTTGCACAGTTTGACTAATTCCTAAGGAGCACAGAGGACGGGAGTAGAGTGACAGCACCCGGGGTTTGAACACTCAGTGGTTGCATGAGGGGAGAGGTGATGTCTGAGCATGTGCGGCCAGGACTGAGGAGCTCTCAGCCCTGGTCATATCCCCTGGAGACGAGCTGTAAACAATGGATCAGTAAAGGAGCAGCTAAGACAAAAACGGTGCAGAATTTTTAATAATAATGAATGGTGAAAATGTTTGTTATTTCATTTGCAAGCTTCCCAAGTCAATATAACTTCATGGAAAAACTCCTTTAACATAAGGACAGTCGATCCTTATACTAATAGGAGATTCACCAAGGAGTCTATTAACTGGTTGCTGAAACCGAAACATAGAGAAAGGTATGAGGTTACAAGTCGTATGCAGATGTGTCCACTACAAATTTCCTCAAGGACTCCAATACCTTACACCAGGGGTCAGCTCTCCAGCTGTTGGGAAACTACACCTCCCATCATAATCACTAGTATAGATTATATAAATGCATGATGGGAGTTGTAGTCTCCCAACAGCTAGAGAGCCGACGTTGCAGACCCCTGTCTTACACAGTCAATGTAGTATCAGGACATGCTAGCGAAAACCTCAAAAAGCTGCAATGCTCATTACTACCACAGGTACATATAGCATAAACAACTCCCGATAAAATATCATAAAATGATCTCACACCACACATCTTGGGATATGTTGAGTCAAGGAAAAGCATAAAGAAGAAGATGCATGCAGGTTATTTTCCTTTATTATAAATATATCTCCCAAAGAAGGGCTTCAGGTCACATCACAACCACTAAGTGGCCAAAGCTAAATACACATAGCATAAACAACTCCTGACAAAGTATCATGAAACTATGTTTTCTTTAAGCTGAGCATCTCACATAATACATCTTGGGATATGTGGAGCAGGAAGAAGAAGGAGTTACCTGTCGGTTATTGTCTTTGATTGTTAATGTATCCCACCAAAAAAGTTAATGAGTTATTCTTTTCTACTGTAACATTTGGTTGTTTCTTACTGTATATCGGAATACAGAACAGAGACAGATGATTTGGCGCTAAAATTCTTAAAGGGGTTGTCTCACTATATACATTAATGGCAAATCGCTAGGATATGCCATCGATATCCTATAGGCACCTTTCTCCTAAACGAGCCCGACAACTCTGTTATTAATGGAGAGGTGGTCAAGACTCTCCCATAGACATGCTCAGCTGAACTCAGAACTCCCATTTATGTCTATGGAAGCATCCCAACCACTTCTCGGTTCAGAACATAGAGGTTTCTGGGCTTGTTTAGAAGATAAGTGCGGGTCCCAGAGGTAGGACCTGGAGCTACTGTATTATACATTGTTGGCATATCTTGTTGATTTGCCATCAATGTCTGTAGGGAGACAACACCTTTAAGGCTTCTTTAAGATGGTTTCCCATCTCTCAAATTGATGGCATATTGATAGGTTATGCCATTAATGTGTGATAAGTGTGGGCCCCACCTTTAGGAAATGAAAGTACTATTACAGCTCAAAAAATTTCAATATCACTGAAAAGATAATTGATATCAATAATTTAAGTCAAATAGAGAAACCCATATATTGTACAGACTCATTACAGTATGAATGACGAGGTTTAGTATAATACATTTGTGAGCCCTAGAACTAATACAAAGATCCTGGAGAACCCCTTTCACTTTCAATGATATTCTAAGTTTTGTTGTACTAGAGTTTTAAGTACAGCTGAACACAGAATGGATAATAGTGGACCTGAGCAACCTACTCTACATTTTGAACATAAAACTTTTGGGGGCCTGTTCCAGAGATGCCATATATTGACAATAAGCCATCAATGTGTGAGATGGGAACATCCTTTTAATGCTATGTCTGTAAAACGGATTACTAATGCTACATCTGGGGATTAGTAACTGATGTAGCAAAGTTTAGCTTGATGGTCACATTACAAGTTTCCATGTCATCTGCACTTATTTAAAAACAGCTGCCACTGTAAAGCAGTAGAAAAGGTTAAGATAACAGTCTGTGCTGTGATACCACGGTGCATTATCCGTCAAGTTAAGCGTTTTCAAGGTAATCTAATTATTGTTCCTCTTTGCTTGACATATCCTCAGATAGATGGTGGGAGATGACCAACTTTAAAAACAAAAAAACATGATTTCATGATACTCTGTCTGGAGTTGTTTATGCTTTATGAATCTATATTTAACCACCTTGTGGATGTGATATGAATGCATCCTGTTGAGGGTTTTGCTAGCATGTAACCATAATGTATTGGATTTGTACTATGACAAGTTGGAGTGCACAAAAAACAATTGGTGAAAAACTAAGGGAAGACAAATCTATACTGAATGTGGCCCCTAAATAATTTACAGAGACCGTTTTGAGCTGTACTAGGCTAAGGACACACGGCATAGACAAAATACCGGTTTGATTCAGTTTAAGAATCCGGCCTGTATTTTATCGTCTTTTGATGGTTTTGGGGGATGGTTCTTTCCGCGGTTTGTGGATTCATCCATCCCCTCAACCATTCAAGAGCACACCTTACACCCGAACACCGGGCGGAAGATTGTGCATGTACCAAGTTTTTCGGAACGCCATATGAAAATCCACCCAAAAGAAAACCTGTGCAGTGTAGACTACTGGCCGAAATTTCTATTAAAGGGGAAGGTTCACAGTTGGTTTTCAGATGGTTTTCAAATCTGAAAACCGTCTGAAAATCCAACCAAAACCCTTTCCGTGAGGATGCACTCTTAACACGCCAGCCGATGCTCTGGCAAGTGCCTGTGAGTCAGAGCTTGTTCTCTGCATTGAGTACTTCCCCGGCCACAATTCCTGGGCTATTGGGAGACTAGAGTTTTTCCTTGGTCATGCAAATTGCATAACCATAATCCAGGTATGTTTACACTCTTCCCCCATCCTCTAATTAGTGCTGACGATAGTTTTAAAGCCACAAAATGGCTGACAGACTCCCTTTAAATTTTTCCTTGCTTTTGTATGCATAGTTTGATACTCACCCAAGTAATATCTTAGGGGACATGATATTTTTTTCTGCACAGTTAAAGGGGTTGTCTCACTACAGGGATTGCTGATTTTTTATGTTAAAGATCTTGCAAAAACAAGTCACTTTACAATATGTGTCTATTAGCAGTGTCCTACCTCTTTTAAGAAATCCCCTAATGTTTGGGCTGCATGAGCTCCTCAGGTCGCTATAGCTACAGACCTGATCAATTTATCATGATAGGCTGCCAGAACTGGTTGCTATAGCTACAGACCTGTTCAATCTCTCCTGATAGGCTGCCAGCGCTGGTCTCTTTATCTACAGACCTGTTCAATCTCTCCTGATACGTTGTCATTGCTGGTCACTATAGCTACAGACCTGTTCGATCTCTCCTGATAGGCTTCCAGCGCTGGTCGCTATAGCTACAGACCTGTTCAATTTATCATGATAGGCTGCTAGCACTGGTTGCTATAGCTACAGACCTGTTCAATCTCTCCTGATAGACTGCCAGCGCTGGTCACTATAGCTACAGACCTGTTCAATCTCTCCTGATAGGCTGCCACCACTGGTTGCTATAGCTACAGACCTGGCTTCTACTGCAGCCTACTAGAAGCCAGTAAACTGCCCCTGAATTCAAAATGAAACCAAGAAGACAAGACTGAGGTAAGATGAAACAATGTAGTGGGACAACCCCTTTAAAAGGGACCTGTCACATAGGTTGTGCCCCCCTCTTGCTGAGGACAGCACAAGTCAGTGTCAGACCTGCTGTTTCCAGCACTGTGTCCTTTATTCTGTAAGATGCTGTAGTTTTAGAGCATTTAATGCTCAAATCGTATTCATGAGCAGGTGTTAGCCCCGCCCACCAATGGCTAGCCACGCCCACCTGACAGTTATTCACATGTTTCTACCTATTCAAAGTAATAGGTTTATCAGTTGAGGTGGGCGGGGCTAACCTCAGGTGGGCAGGGTTTGAAAAATACTGACTCTTTGAAGGACTCTTTTCTGGCTGAAAACTGCAGATTTGAGCATTAAATACTCAAAAACTCCAGCATCTTACAGAATAAGAGACACAGCGCTGGAAACAGCAGGTCTGACACTAGCTTGTGCTGTCCTCAGCAAGGGGGACATAATCTATGTGACAGGTTCTCTTTAAAGGGTACCTATCACCTCCACACAAACACACAAAATATAATAGTAGATGAAATTATAAGACTTTTTTTCCAATACATGTCATTAGCAATGTAGAGGGCTCCTGTCATTATTACAGGGGAATAGATCTTAGTTTCGCTTTCTTAGTAGAGCTCTGTATGTAGCAGGGATTCTTTCTGTTGAGCTATACCACCTGAGCAGGGGGAGCTGAGGACATAGTTGCTTGTACAGGATAATCTGAGTCTCTCACTACATACAATACAACAGGCAAAGCACACTGAGGACATAGTGTGACAGGGTTTATAGGCATCTACATTACACTGCTGCTAGTGTTATATCTATCACAGACATAGCAGCCCAGAGAAAATCAGTGTGCACATGATGTAGACTTACAGGCTCCCCTCTGCACAGTGGACTTTTCCAGCTCAGAGGCAGGAGATTAGATACAACTGTCATCCATCAAGCTGTCAGGTGCCAACTTGGCCTGACTCAGAGCTGTCTTAAAGGGCCAGCGCTTTTTTAAAAACTGAATTACAGGTGAAATGCTTTGATTTCCCTAATGAAGCTTATTTGAGAAAATGTTTGTATTTTAGTCTCCTGTTATTTCATGAGGTTTCCCTGGAGGTGATAGGTACTCTTTAAAGAGAACCTGTCACATAGTTTTTGCCCCCCTGGCTGAGGACAGAACAAGGTAGTGTAAGACCTGCTGTTTCCAGTGCTGTGTCCCTTATTCTGTAAGATGCTGGAGTTTTCGTGTATTTAATGCTCAAATCTGCAGTTTTTAGCCAGAAGAGTCATTCGAAGAGTCCTTCAGAGTGTCTGTTTTTTTCAAACCCGTCCACCTGAGGCTAGCCCCGCCCACCTCAACTGATAAACCTATTACTTTGAATAGGTAGAAACATGTGAATAACTGTCAGTGGGCGGAGCTATCCTCTGGTGGGCGGGGCTAACCTACTCATGAATAAGATTTGAGGGGTAAATGCTCAAACTGCTGCATCTTACAGAATAAGGGACACAGCGCTGGGAACAGCAGGTCTGACACTGGCTTGTGCTGCCCTCAGCAAGGGGGGCACAACTTATGTGACAGGTTCCCTTTAAGGGATATCACATACCACTGTGTATGACATGGAGATCATATACACAACTATCATGCCTTGAACAGGATTCATTGGAGAACAGCTCATCATCTCATATCTATCTATCTATCTATCTATCTCATATCTATCTATCTATCTCATATCTATCTATCTATCTATCTATCTATCTATCTATCTATGGCTTGAGAAAGGCTCTAGTAGCCGAAACGTCGCTTTTGGACATGTTGGAATAAAGTTTTTTGCATCTTTTGGAACCTGGAGTGCTGCGAATCTTCCTTGAATATTTACTAGGACTGGTAACTACTGTCCCTATTGTCGCTGGCACCCACAATTTTTTATTATTTACAGAGTGCTGCCTATCTATCTATCTATCTATCTATCTATCTATCTATCTATCTATCTATCTCATATCTATCTATCTATCTATCTATCTATCTCATATCTATCTATCTATCTATCTATCTATCTATCTATCTATCTATCTATCTATCTATCTATCTATCTATCTATCTATCTATCTATCTATCTACTGTCCCAGGGACATGGCCAAGCAGTGCGTCCGTGTCATCACTGTAAATGATATGGAAAAAAAGTCGAAAAAAAAAAAAGTTTCCATGCAGCGTGTACATGCAGCTTTGACAAGTAGTTGTATCATTGTGTCATCTTGATGCACCGAGAAGCGTCCTCTCCATAGATTGCTATTAATTTCCATCTGTATTGATTAGTATCACAGATTGCCCTAAGCAGCTGTCAGTGTGATCTGTGATGTAGGGATGCAGAGTCTTCCGCAGATGCTCTCCTCCCTACGGTCTGCCACAGCGCAGCCAAGAGTTGTATCCACATCTGACAAATGTGATTTTAAACTGATAGAAAATATTAAAACTGGGAATTAATAATGCGCGGCGCTTGATTGTTGTTTCTCTCATCAATGTCATTTCGAACGGAAATGTAACATTCCTGATATTAAAGTAGTGGACGGAGCGGTGCCTGTGTTTTCTAAGAAGATGGTTCTAAGCAAATTAAAGAACAAAAGGGTGATACAACGTAGCTGATTGCATATTATTCATTTGGAAGTGTTTTTTTTAGATTGCAGACGATCTGTCGGCTCAAACTGCCTCAATATCTGGGGGCATCACCTACAGCAAAGGTATCAAACTCATTTGCCCTAAAAGTGAATGTGTCATCAAAAATGACTTATTATTTAAACTCACATTTTTATGTTCAACACATTTTTTAAAGAATTTTTGGTTGTATTTTTTTTAAAAATTTTCCGTATCACTTTCAATATTTTTTAATAATTCTTAAGTCCTGCTGTTTTCACTTTGGCCACTAAGCCAAATAATAGTCTGACACTTTCTGTTCTGTACAGAAAGATTATAAGTTTTATGCTCA
The DNA here is from genome assembly GCA_025379985.1 of Phyllomedusa bahiana. NCBI lineage: Eukaryota > Metazoa > Chordata > Amphibia > Anura > Hylidae > Phyllomedusa > Phyllomedusa bahiana. Next base: position 47,560 of record JAODAL010004884.1, read on the forward strand.
AGATGTTTTATGAGAACAAAGAGGGTCAAGCTGAAAGGAGACACCAGTGTGAATAGATAACACAGGATCCACCAGTCACAAGAGGAGATAGTCACAGTTCACCTTTTCACCTCCCTGCACAGTGACTTCTTCCCAGGTCACAGAGTGTGACTAGAAAACTCTCCTATAGAAGTCAATGGGATGGAGTCAGTCTTGAGTCTCCTATGTGCATGTAGCTACTGTAAAGCATCTCTCTGACTGCTGTTAAAGCAGTGCAAACAAGGCCTAGTGGCCAAAGTGAAAACTGCAAGACTTAAGAATTATTAAAAATATTGAAAGTCATATGAAAAATAAAAAAAAAACACCAAAAATTCCTAAAAAATGTGTTGAACATAAAAATGTGAGTTAAACAATGACTCATTTTTTTGATGACACATTCCCTTTAAAGGGGTTTTCCCACCATGATGTTTTACTGAGTCACACGCAGATTTTCATCCACTCTGTCTTGTCAGGCTGTAAGTGGTTCTATAGCAGTGATTAGCATATTTAGCTCCTCTATAACTAGCTGAGACATTAGAAGGAGCTAAGTGCAAGAGATTTAGGGCGACATGTATAAACGGGGCTGAACTAGAAGTCTGGCGTCTTTTCAGCCTGACATCAGGTGCAGCCCCGTTCGGAATAGTTTTAAATCTCCCACACGCCAGTATCAGCTGCATTACAGAGCGCAAGCGGCACTTTGTAATGCATCTGATTTCGGAGGGTGTGCAGGAGGCGGGGCGCACTAGAACCATACGAAGCTATAGATTTATAGCTTCGTTATGGCAATTCCAGGCACATTACTGCTGGAACAGGTAGAGCAGTTTAAAAGTGGTATACCTGAGCCAGAAGTGTCGTTTTAGCGCTAGAATGCACCTGATTTATGACTCGCTTTAGAGTGGGTTCATAAATCAGGTGCATTCTATACTAATATAATGCGCATAAAAAGTGGCGTCTAAGCGCCAAAAATCATGCATGTCGCCCTTAATCTCCAGAAAACAAAGCTATACGTGCTCTGAGGAGTGAAAACAATTGCTTATCTGTAAACAAAAGCTAATCTTGTTAGAGATAATGAATCTTCTGCAAGAATGCGCTCCATCTATGTTGACATTACTCCTTGCTCTTGCTCTAATCATGAAGCAAAAATATGGGCGGAACCAGACAAACGTGTGCACTCAGAGCAGATAAAATTTCTCTTATCTCATGAACAAGGTAATATCAAAAGACTAATGTATTTGGAAAAAGTCTTCAATTATCCATCCTTACATGTTGAAAGCTGATAAGGCCACATCAGCATCATAGTTGCCCTCAGAGGGTGGCTAGGGTGCCTGGGTAAAGGCTGCCAGAGCCTGTGAGTTGCTAAACAGAGCGATGTGGAATGGCACCCACTCCCTGTGCTGTGGCTGGCTGTGTGCTCCAGGGAAAGTGGGAAGCTGGTCCTTTTGCTTCTGAACCTTATCCAACCTTGCCGGCTATGCCTAAGCTCTCATGGGTCACAAGGAAAATGGATATGGTGGGCCAGATTTGGCCTGCAGGCTTTGAGTTTGACACCTGTGATCTACAGGAACATTGACATTCGAGCTGGTAATTTGTATTACAAGCTGTACATGCAAATATTTATTGTGTGAGCTGTATGCAGATCCTCCTAGAGAGGCCAGAGGCTCCAAGACAAAATATTGTGACCCTTATTTATAAAATTGTTTTAACGAAAAGTGTCCAAAAAGTCAGATTTTGCCCACAGTGACCAATGAAATCCCTGATTTCTTTTAGGCTAGAAAATTTAAAGGGTGATCTGACAAGATCCTGTGGGAGCCAATGACATTTTTTGTTGAACCATTTTTTCATGAACAATATGGCAGATGTACTAAACAAGATGCTGGTCAAAACTGCTCCAAGAAAAAAAATGGTGCACACGCTGGGCGCAACATTACGCATTTCAGAAGATTTTCCTAAACCATTAAGAAACAGCGCCGCATTTATTAATAGAGAGCATTGCAATTCTTGGTACACAATACAGATCCCAAAAAGACCATCTAAGAGGGGTATAAAGAGGAGCAAAATGGCTGACAGGTTCATGAAGGTGCATCATTGTCATGTTATGGTGCATCATCTACCTTCTGGTCTAGTTTGATGCCATCTAAATTATAGAGCGTATTCATCAATCAACCTCATAGTGCAGCTCCGGATTCAGAGACTATTTACCTTCACAAACGAAATTACACTTGTTGGAATTCTGATGATGGACACATTTAGGAAGTTCTTCAGGTCCTTGCTGATTCCTGGGTGCTTTATCAGCAAAAAGTTTAAAGGGTTCCCCAATGTATTGGATGCACCCCAAAACCTCATTGTCTTTTATGTTACTCTAAATTTCACAACACAATATCAGCAGCACACTACTAGCAACAAAAGACAATCAAAAGGCACATAGGAATTTTTGGAAAAGCTATTCTGCTACTTAGAATACATGAACATTTTTTGAGGTTCTTAGTTCACATTTTTGATCAAAACTGCTTAAGCCCACCTCACAATCAGCAAGGGGACCTCAATACAGGTGGGAACCTACACTAACGTTACCTCTCTTAGGGCCTGTTCAGGCTGCCCCCTCTTTGTTTGTTTTTTTGCACTCCACCCACCTGCACAGGCTTTTAAGTCGATGCAGAGTACCTTGTAGCCACTCACTGCCAAATTATTCTCAAAGTTATCAGGGTACTAAATACTCTCCCAGAATGCAAAAAACTTTAGGACGCTCCTTCATCATGGCGTAACATCTTTCAGTATATCATTCTATGCTCCCCGATGAACCTTACCGATAGGGGAAACGTGTCGGGAGATTCTCTGGTCCATGCTGGGATTTAATTTACCACGGAGACCAGATGAGTATTTGATTGCCCTTATTTGGGAATGTTAGAGGGACTGTTAGGCTATGTTCACACGGGACGTAATTATGCCCCGCAATTACGCCGTGTGGCCAGGGGCGGGGTGGGAGCGGGGGAGGGAGCGGGCCGGCACCTCGCCGGCCCATAGACAATCATTGCTAGCGGCGCGTATACACCGCTAGAAAGTGACATGTGAATTATCTCCCCGCCCGACGTATTCGCCGAGCAGGGAGAGGAGACGTAATCCATAGTTCTCTATGAGAACTGTGGATTACCGTAATGACTGGGACGTATTCCAGCCGTAATTTGTGCACTCCGGCGCGTAATTACGGACCGAATTACGTCCTGGTTTAACCCGTGTGAACATGGCCTTAGGGTCAGCCTTCTTCTGGTAGGCGCCGCCCTTATCAGGGCGATGACCCCATACGTACCTATTATAAGGGACAATATAGGGTTGGTATAGGGTGAGTGCACGTATTGGGCTTTTGTTTGGAATTTATTATTTTCTGTGATTTAATCTTATGTCTGGAGATGCATCTGAACTGTATATTTAGCCTTATCTAATATTGTGGTTAATCCTCCCTACTGTGCCGCCCTGTGTTAATTTATCATTTTGTTTATATCAATTTCAGATAGTATCCACAATAGGTTTTTTTTTGTATTTTAACTGGTATTTAATAAATATTGTAGTTTTATTGGTTTTTTTTGCATTCTGGGAGAGAGTACCTTGTAGCTGGAATCTTCACTCCCTGAAAAGTGGAGGTCTGAACAGGCACTAAGAGAGGTAACCTTAGTGTAGGTTCCCACCTGTATTGAGGTCACCTTGCTGACTGGGAGGTGGGCTTAAGCAGTTTTGATAAAAAATGTGAACTAAGAACCTCAAATATTTTTCATGTATTCTAAATACAGAAATGCTTTACCAAAAATTCCTATGTGTCTTTTGATAGTTTTTAGTGCTAGTAGTGTGTTGCTGATATTGGATTGTGTTTGTATGTTACTGCCACAGCAGTGCGCACCTATGATCATTTTAAAAAAAAAAAGTTTTTGAGACGTGCAAACCAAATATTGATTTCTAGACTCTAAGGGCCACATGTATGAACCTGTTTAGGTCTAAAACTCACTTTTTTGCCCATAGTAACCTATGGCCATGTGGCCCTAAATGTCAATGTCGGTATAAGGCAGATTATCTGCATACGGTTTTAAAGGACCACCGCAATTTTTTTCCTTTCCTTTAGTTCATTAGAAGTTGCTTCTAGCTATGCGGTAGTGCCAGTAATTATGCTTATCTCTTAGCTGCATATAGGATTTCTCACTGCTGTCACTGCGTCATGTGACCTGCTCTCTGAGTTGCAGAAACACTCAGCATAGTTGAGTGACTTGGAAGTGACTCGTTCTATGCTTTCCTGTTGGAGATTTAAAGTCAGTCTTATTAGAATGTATAGAGAGACAGACTTACCATCAGCATTAAAATCACAGTATCTTTCAGGCAATCAGAGAGCAGGTCATGTGACCTAACAGAGACTGTTGCAGCAGCCAGAAATCCTGTATGCAGCTGCAGATAAGCAAAGTTACTGGCACTATAGTCTACCTAATAGCAATTTCGAATGAATTAAAGGTTTTTTGCCACAATGTAATGTTGACTTGGGATCCTCCAAAATGGGTATTTAATCACGTTTCTAAATATATGTGATTATAAAAAGTGAAACCTGTGCGAGCTACAGCATTGCTCAGTCCCCCTTAGTTTCCTGAAAGTTTACATTAGACACGACCAGACACTGACAAGAGCTGATCAGGCCACGCTTGCGTGCTTGCACTTCTTATCTGATGACAGGGAACATGAAGGAGCGTGCAAGGGACTGTGGAGAAAGATTCTGTGTCTTTTGTATAGAGAATCCACTGGTTCTAATGTAATTATTTGAGTAAACATTTCAGACGCTCCTTGCCACTGCGTCTCTGCTCAGACACCCTCCCTCTCCCCCGTGACTCAGCATGCTGCGTGTTTATATTTTCTCCTGAGCAGATAACAGGTAAGGAACTCACTTCGTGGCAAAAACCCTTTAAGTAAAAAAAAAAAAAAACTGGAGTGGTCCTTTAATAAATGAATGGAAAGCTAGAATTTTGGAGCCCAATGGCAACTGTTTTATTTTCCTCATATACAACTCAGCCCTGTTAAAGGCTCTGACATTAACAATGTAAATTGATGCAAAGCTATGGCGCCTTTCCTCTCTCCCACTCCCAACAGTCTGTTTTCTGTTCTATGATTATCCCATGCATGCTCACCGTGGGATGAGCTCATCAGTAAAGCTCTGAACATTGGAAGGGGGAATCCTGCTAAATGACTGCAGTGTCCGCAGGTGCCATACCGCTATGTTGCATTGCTGTTTGATGGTCTATACAATGCAGAATCTATAAATTCCAGCAATACGATTAAATTACACAATGTCAAAGGAAAATTCATTCGCATTCAACAGGGTTTCGTGACCCCATCCAGCTCCAAAAACTCTTAGCTCACTTAACCAAACAAAGCTGTAGATGAAGAGAGGACAGGAATTTCATGTGGATAATGGAATCCCTCGGCACGTAGCAGCTTGAAATTCATGAAAGAGCTTCAGGGTTTTACAATTCTCTGCTGCCTCTCCTGGGAATATCTGTGCTGCTCACAACTGGCAGCTTCTTGTGCTCTTTTTTTGCCTTCAGTTTATCAGGTAAAAATTCCAGTTATTGCTTTAAAAGAGCAAATGATCATTCCTTCTTCCATAAGGCGACCAGAAATCTACAGAATGGTAGGGCGCCCATGCTACCCTGCAAAAACAGCCATTCCTTCGACGTGACCGACACAGGTTTAGTTAAAAAATTGGCTCCTCTGCATCATATCAACAAGTAGGGAATGTATATATGCATTGATAGTGACACAATCATCTAGACGTCATGCATTGGGAGGATGGGTTCAATCCTAGTGCGAGATAAGCTTAAAGGGGTTTTGCCACGATCTCATTTCATACCTCCTGCCTCCACCTTTTCAGCTCTGTGTGCTCAGAAGGGGGCGTGTGTGATTTGTTTGAATTGCATATCATGTGACCCAGCAGGATGACATCACCAGGCCTTTCCTCTATTTAGTCAAAGAAAGTTCTGTTTATGTATAGAACTGTGAGTAGCTACAATGTAGCTTAGAGGTAAAGTTTTTACCTTACAGCACAAAGGTCCTAGGTTCAAATCCCCGCAGGAACCAAACTTGTGGATTTTTTTTTTCTCTTTATCAATGCACAGACCTGATTGAGGTTTCTTTTTTATTTATTTGCATTGTTTGACTAATTACTAAGGAGTACAGAGGACGGGAGTAGAATGACAGCACCTGGGGTTTGGACACTCAGTAGCTGCCGGAGAGAAGAGGTGATGTCTGAGCATGTGCGACCAGGAGTGAGGCGCTCTCAGCCCTGGTCGTATCCCCTGGAGACGAGCTGTAAACAATGGATCACTAAAGGAGCAGCTAAAACAAAAACAGTGCAGAATTTTTAATAATAATGAATGGTGAAAATGTTTATTATTTAGTTTGCAAGTTTCCCACGTCAATTTTACTTCGTGGCAAAACCCCTTTAAAGCGATGTTTATGGGGGGATACGTGTAGGTGGGGGACACTTTTGGGGCAGCTGAGGCCAGGGTGAAAAACTTATGGCAGTATAAGAAACATGCACCAAGGCACATCTGTGGTCGGCATTTCCAAGTCGGTAATAATGTGCTATAGAAACACACAAAAATATATAAGTAACTAGTGTTGCTCCTTGCTCAAATAAGTCCCTGTTCAGTTCAATAATAGTTTGACCAAACTAGTGAAAATAAATTGGGCTTGGGGTGTCCCAAACCCATTTTTTTTATCTGATTATATCCCTAACTCTAATTGTAACCTTAAGCTAGGGTCAGGAGTTTTTAGGGGTTAAAAGGGTTTTTTCACATAACAGTGATTAACTTTTAACAATGTAGGAAAAGGTAACTGAAGACTATTACTAAATACATTGCTGTTTTGATTTTGCTTTGGTCAGGAGATAAAGAAGATTTTACCTCCTCTTAGAGCATGCAAGTTTCTCTAGTTACTGACCACCTCTCCCCACCTTTCTCTCCTCTGTCTCTTATCTGATTGATCCAAACAACCATCAGTCAGTGCGACCATGGTGAGTCACTCCCTGTAGAGCCTTATCTCTAGTAATGTAGTTTGTTTACCTAACTAAATAGGAACCTTTCACTATTTAGAGCTTTGTAGGTTTGTGTAGTACATTTAATAAACCTCTTGCATTCATATCACTTTAACAGGAATAGCTAGGAATAGCAGGGCTGATATGTCAATCACTGCTATAGACCCGGCAACAGCCAGACCAGGGAGTCAAAGTTTAAAGCTGGCTGTGGTTCTGTGAAACTGCATGGTGAGACAACCCCCTTTAATTTTCCTATCAGGGTCGCTATAAGCCTCATGTTAGTCTTGCCACAGTGTCACTTTTGGGGTGACCATCCAATATCCCTTCCAGTATTCCTAGGTCACCCCTATGTTTTGGAAATTGTTGTTATTGTCGGATGTGATGTCGCACATTGTGCTTCACCTACAACTTCACTTTTGGTTCCTAAAGCATAGAGGTAACCTAGAGGAACCAAAAGTGAACTTGTACATCACATCGGAAGTGAGGATGTGGCAGGAGCTATGCCTGGAGTGACACGGGACCCAAAGTGATGCTGAAAGTTAAGTTAACCCCTAAAAACTTTAGCCCTAATCTCACGATCAATTTTGGGACTTTTTGCCAATTTTCTCCAAATTTCGCCTACCCACATCAAAATGCTTAGATTCAGTTCGAATTTGACATAGACCCGAATCCAAGGCCCAACACTACTAGTAAGGTTATAGCAATATGAAATCATCAAAGCCTAAGCTGACAGTAGTAGTAGTCATGGAAATGAGTTGTCAGACAAAAACATATAACTTTTAGCAAGTGCAAACAAAGACTCAGAGGACTCCCACACGTGGTGTCCAACAGATCAGTCTACTGAAACTGGATTATGGTCCATATTCATACTTCAAGAGCTCAAGCTGGTGCAACACTGTGCAGTTCATTAGGTCCAAGATTTTAATAGCCCCGTGTGGATGTACAGTAATTCCAAGCCTTCCAATAGTTACATATCACATATCACAACACAATAGTGCAACTCCCATAGCAAATATTTTGCTGCCTCACTCATAGGGCTTTACAGTTTCACAAAAAACTGCAGAACTTGAATTGAACAAAAAATGCATTGGGAGACCCTTGTGTTTGGCAAAAAAGTTGTTGCCAACTACAGTATAAGTTGTTTCGATCAATGGGAAGGTAAGATAATTATGAAAATGCAACAAGCAACTCTTAGAAATGATTATGATTTCTTGGAAATACGAGTCCCTGGAATGTCTTCCTGTGCAAACTCTAGACAAACATGATACCCGCTGCCTTGAGTGTTCCTAAAGTGCCTTGTTCAGTCTATCGAATTTTGTGTTTCAACAAGATTTCCAAGGCTACAAGTTATATCTAAACCTAAATAATAATCGTACTTCATTCCACAGACCCAAATGGCATCTGCACAGTTTTGCATAGTAACAACGCCTACCCAGTTCCTACTCTCTAACTGATCTGCCTGTGTTAGGCTTTGTTCACACGACAAGGATTTCTAGTCAGATTCTATGTGGATTCCAACTTGAAATCCTTGTTTAAAACTAGAAAAAAAAAAAAAATTCCCATTGACCTCATTAGAAAATATGTGATGTAGTCTATATAATGCGCCTTTTCGGTTATCGAAACCGGTGCGCAGCAAAAAACTTTGAACATGCCCATTTTTCGGTTGGATTCCACGTGGAATAGTCATGGAAATTTACTATAGATGTCAATGGGGATGGCTAAAAACCTCATGCAATGCTCCCTCAAAACATTTGTATGTGGTTTTTAACGTGGATCTGCATCCACATAGCCATGAATGGAACTCGTTTTTGACTGTAAACCGCAAGTAGGGCAAATCCGAAAAACGACCCCGAATCCACACGCAATAAGCATATGAAATACTCATTAAAAACACATTGGACGATGCTATTTTCAATGGCAGAGTCCGACAAGTAAATTTTAGTCTCCGTGTGAACATCCCCTAAGAGTCAATAATTCAGGATCAGAATAAAAGTTCTACAAAGTGGCTAGACAGTAGTTTCTGTAAAACCACGCTTGTAAAATAATAGAATGGAATCAAACCAAACATATGAAAAATTTGTGCTGAGCTCTGGAATTGGCTCGGGATGCTTTCTCTGGACCTGAAATTTGGGCAACCAATTGAGATAATTGGGTGGGAACTGTATAATTCATTTAATTATATACTTCCTTTTTCTTCTTTGCTTGTCAAGCTTCCTGATTGGTTGCCCAATTTTCTTTCAGGCTGCCGATTGGTTGGCCAAAATTCAGGTCAGGCTGAATTAACCTGACTCAAATCCAAAGTGCATCACTATGGAGGATATATTGTGTAAAGTAAAATTGATGGTTTTCCCCAGTAAGCAATTCTGTAGAAGTCTTCTGTTTACAGTGTTCTACTGCCAAACGGGCAGGTCACCACTGAAGCTGCTGATTGGTGGCAGCGGTCATGTGCCTCGGATTTACATCACCAATTGGAACAGCTCCAAATATTTATGTAAAAAGAGGCATGTGACCGCTGGAGCCAATCAGTGTTCTTCAGAAGTAGAAGATTGTAAACAGAAGACTAGAGACGAGGCGCTGGAACCATGGACCGGAGAAAAGTAATGAAGAGGTTTTTTTTTAAGTGGCCCCAGGAGCAATATACACTCACCTGGCCACTTTATTAGGTACACCTGTCCAACTGCTCGTTAACACTTAATTTCTAATCAGCCAATCACATGGCGGCAACTCAGTGCATTTAGGCATGTAGACATGGTCAAGACAAGCCTTTGAACGGGGCATGGTTTGTTGGTGCCCGAAGGGCTGGTCTGAGTATTTCAGAAACTGCTGATCTCCTTGGGATTTTCACCACAACCATCTCTAGGTTTACAGAAATGGTCCGAAAAAGAAAAAACATCCGTGAGCGGCAGTCCTGTGGCGGAAATGCCTTGTTGATGCCAAAGGTCAAAGGAGAATGGGCAGACTGGTTCGAGCTGATAGAAAAGGGAACAGTGACTCAAAAAGCCACCCTTACAACCAAGGTAGGCAGAAGAGCAAACTCTGAACGCACAGTACGGTGAACTTTGAGGCAGGGTGGGCTACAGCACAGAAGACCCACACCGATGCCACTCCTTTCAGCTAAGAACAGGTAACTGAGGCTCCAATTTGCCCAAGCTCATCGGAAATTGGACAGTTTGAAGATTGGGAAAAACTTGCCTGGGCTGATGAGTCTCGATTTCTGCTGCGACATTCGGATGGTAGGTCAGAATTTGGCGTCCAACAACATGAAAGCATGGATCCATCCTGCCTTGTATCAACGGTTCGGCTGGTGGTGGTTGGTGTCATGGTGTGGGGGAATATTTTCTTGGCACTCTTTGGCCCTTGTACACCAATTGAGCACGTTGCAAACCTTGTAGGAATCCTATGCCACGCTAAGAAGTAGAGGCATTGTCTGAAGCTAAAAGGGGGTAACCAAACCGTTAATAGCATGGTGTACTTAATTAAAGTGGCCGGTGAGTGTATATATATATAGTATCTCACATATTTGTAAATATTGTATTATACAGTAACTTTTGGTGGGACAACACTGAAGATCTGACACTGATGCAATGTAAAGTAGTCAGTGTGCAGTTTGTAGAACAGTGTTAATTTGGTGCCCCCAAAATAACTCAACTCATAGCCATCAATGTCTAAATCGCTGGCAACAAAAGTGAGTACACCCCTAAGTGACAACAAAAGTGAGTATACCCCCAAGTGAGAATGGAGAAACTGTGCCTAATTTTCCATTTTCCCTCCACCATGTCATGTCGTAAGTGTTACAAGGTCTCAGGTGTGAATGGGGAGCAGGTGCTTTAAACTTGGTGTTATTGCTCTCAAATTCTCTCATAATGGTCACTGGTGGTTCAACATGGCCCCTCCTGGCAAAGAACTGCCTGTGGATCAAAAAAAGAATTGTTGCTCTACATAAATATGGCTTATGCTAGAAACAGATGACCAACACCCCAAAAACTGAGCTGCAGCATGTCCTGATAAGACCAAGATAAATCTATTTAGTTTAGATGGTGTCAGGAGTGTGTGGCACCAACCAGGTGAGAACAAAGACAAGTGTGTCTTGCCTACAGACAGGCATGTTGGTGGGAGTGTTATGGTTTGGGGCTGCATGAGTGCTGCCAGCTGTGGGGAGCTACAGTTCAATGAAGGAACCATGAATGTCAACATGTACTGTAACATACTAAAGCAGAGCATGATCCCCTCCCTTCTGTGCCGCAGGGCAGTATCCAACATGACAACGACCCCAAACACCTCCAAGATGACCACTGCTTTGCTAAAAAAAATTAGGGTAAAAGGTGCTGGACTGGCCGAGCATGTCTACAGACCTAAACCCTATGGAGCATCTTTGGGGAATCCTCAAATGGAAGGTGGAGGAGCGCAAGGTCTCTAACAATCACCCAGGGGCTCCGGTTTTGATGTCCATCATGGATTGGGGGTAAGGAAGGATTCCCAGTTTGGGTGGAACCTTTTGAAGCATCTTTGTGTACCCTGTCATTAGAATGCCCACTTGATGTTTAAGGCGTGCTTTTTTGGGAATTGGGGACACTTGCACAGACTCATTTTTTTACACAAGATTGTCTATTTTTGTCACTTAGGGGTGTACTCACTTTTGTTGTCACTTAGGGATGTACTCACTTTTGTTGTCACTTAGAGATGTACTCAATTTGTTGTCACTAAGGGGTTTTACTCACTTTTGTTGTTACTTAGGGTGTACTCACTTTTGTTGTCACTTAGGTGTTCCCTTGTTTCACTTTTTTTGTTGTCACTAAGGGATGTACTCACTTTTGTTGTCACTTAGAGATGTCCTCACTTTTGTTGTCACTAAGGGGTGTCCTCACTTTTGTTGTCACTTAGGGGTGTACTCACTGTTGTTGTCACTTAGGGGTGTACTCACTTTTGTTGTCACTTAGAGATGTCCTCACTGTTGTTGTCACTAAGGGGTGTACTCACTTTTGTTGTCACTTAGGGATGTACTCACTTTTGTTGTCACTAAGGGGTGTACTCACTTTTGTTGTCACTTAGGGGTGTACTCAGTTTTGTTGTCACTTAGGGTGTACCCCACTTTGTTGTCACTTAGGGTGTCTCACTTTTGTTGTCACTTAGGGGTGTACTCACTTTTGTTGTCACTTAGGGGTGTCCTCATTGTTGTTGTCACTTAGGGGTGTCCTCCTTTTGTTGTCACTTAGAGGTGTCCTCACTTTTGTTGTCACTTAGGGGTGTACTCACTTTTGTTGTCACTTGGGGGGTGTCCTCACTTTTGTTGTCACTTAGGGGTGTCCTCACTTTTGTTGTCACTAAGGGGTGTCCTCACTTTTGTTGTCACTAGGAGTGTCCTCACTTTTGCTGTCACTTAGGGGTGTCCTTACTTTTGTTGTCACTTAGGGGTGTACTCACTTTTGTTGTCACTAGGAGTGTCCTCACTTTTGTTGTCACTTAGGGGTGTCCTTACTTTTGTTGTCACTTAGGGGTGTACTCACTTTTGTTGTCACTTAGGGGTGTCCTCACTGTTGTTGTCACTTAGGGGTGTCCTCAATGTTGTTGCCAGCAGTTTAGACATTGATGGCTGTGTGTTGAGTTATTTTAAGGACACATCACATTTACATTATTATACAAGCTGCACACTGAGTACTGTCTCTGATCCCGGCCACTGTAGCAGAGTATCAGCTATACAGGTGACACCCACGGCAGACAGTGCAGACACCTCTCTTGTGCCCACACCACCCTTGTGCCATACACATATAGGGCCACATGTATGCAAACTGTCTAGGTCTAAAATTCACCTTGTTGCCCATAGTAACCAATCACAGCGCCCATTTCATTTCATATAGTGCTCTGGAAAAATGAAAGGGGCGCTCTGATTGGTAGCTATGGGCAACAAGGTTAATTTTAGACCTAGTCAGTTTTCATACATGTGGTCCATAGTGCTTTGTATGGCTAGTTATGCTAGAGAGTTAAGACATAAGATTATAGAGCAGGAGGAGCCTAGCAAACTAATAAACAGTTTGAGAGGAAAAATCTGTATAACTTGCATTTTGCTCAATTGCTAATTTGGGGATCAGGAGTCCAGTGGGTGGTCCTACTGAGTTATTGGCAACTCTCTTACTAGGAACGCTTACTGGACTCATAGGGCAACATGTCGGACGCAGGAACGCTTTAGTGTAAGTTTTGCCCCTTCGGATGCCTTTTATGGGGCGTTCTCGGACGTAGACCTCGGGAAAAAATCTGGATGGTGGTAAAAATGGGGTGGAAAGTAGGCCGCATTTTTCAGGGTAGACAGGAGGACATTGTTTATATGTTGGTTTCTGTCTGTCGGAGGCGTCGACGTTTGCCCCGCATGTATGAGCGCACTTCGGCGCCGACATACATCAGGCGCCTGTTTTCAAGGAAAAAAACGTGGAAACAGGCGCTTCGACGCGGCGATCTTCATACATGTCGCCCATAAAGTCAGAGTTTTTATGAATTTAATTGAATAAAATACAAGTGGTACTAAATATTTTCCAACAAGACTATAAACCAAAAACATTGGGTAAAAGATCAGGCATAAGGAGACTGGTTTGCTGTGTCAAGTTGTTGGAAAGCCTACTGGACTAGATAATAGATGGCATTGTTTCTTATAGTTCCATTTTCTATACTTTTGATTGCAGTCTTCCTTTTCATGTCTAAGGATTGTAGGGCCACGGGTAATTCTATGGAATAGGTGTTTAACTTGGAATATCCTACCTTGCTTTCTGTTTGCAACATCTAGGAATGAAGCATTCGTCTTTATCCTATCAAAGTTTGCAGGTGCTGTGTATGCCAGGGAGAAATTGTGAATCATTATTTAGAGGTATAAACACCAGGTAGTATATAGCAGAGAAGTAAAGGAAAGTCCGGTGCCAATAAGGAATGACAAGGGGTTCAGGAACCACAGAGTGAAATCGGTTTAAAGGAGTTGTCTCACTACAAAGATCAGCTTTCAACATGTAGGGAACACTAAATGAAGATGTTTTCCAAATACATTGCTTTGCTCATTTTTTGTTTGTTGAGGAGCTACAAGTGATTTTATCACCTTCTGAGGGCTTTCTGGTTTCTCTAGTGACCGACCTGTTTGTTTGCTCTCCCTCTGCTGTTTGTTCTATCTGATAGCAGGGAGTGAGGTTATCACACAGGTCCAGGCACAGAACTGCAGGCAGCCTGAGAGCTTGTGTGTTATCTGATCTTTCAGACAAAAGACACTAATAACTACTGTTGACTTTAGCTCAGAAGCTTGTCTGGTCCTGCTAGCAGGAGATTGTTTATCTAATTAGCAGAAGTCTGAATACAAGGGGCTCATATGCTAATTACAGACAGCTTGACCAGGAAGTGACAGGATGCATGAATGAAATAATGCTGCTTTGCCCTATGAAACTGTGAGATGACACAACCCTTGTAAAGAGGTTGTCTCACTACGAGGATTGCTGCTTTTTATGTTAAAGATCTTGCAAAAACAAGTCACTTTGCAATATGTGTCCATTACCAGTGTCCTACCTATTCCTAGATATCCCCTCTTGTATGGGCTGCATCAGCTCCTCAGGTCGCTATAGATACAGACCTGTTTGATCTCTATTGATAGGCTGCCAGCACTGGTTGCTATAGATACAGACCTGTTTGATCTCTCATTATAGGCTGCCAGCACAGGTTGCTATAGCTACAGACCTGTTCGATCTCTCATGATAGGCTGCCAGCACTGGTTGCTATAGCTACAGACCTGGCTTCTACTGCAGCCTAGTGGAAGCCAGTATAGACGTCCCTGAATTCAAAGTGAAACCAAGAAAACAGGACGAATCAATGTAGTGAGACAACCCCTTTAAGTATTGAAAACGTTGGAGTAGTATCCTAGAGGTAGGGTCTTTTTATTATTAATGCACTTCCAGCCTTATCCCAAAAAGCTATTTGAAAATGGGAGTTTTAGGGGCCTAAGATGGTGCTTGTTCTCAACTGAATCCACAGAGTTCTCAACCATTTCCAATACTGTATCACAGGATGACATCACACAGGGTGAGTCTATTCTACGACTATGCAAGGAAGGAAAGGTAAATACGCAGTCTACAAATGCACTTCAGAATATTCCAAGAGCAATTATGTAGAAAAATAGGAATCACAAATAAAGAAGATGGATCAACTGCTTAGAGATCAAATCACTACAGCAAATACACTCACAGATCTTCAGAACAAATCATGGAGACACAAGGGTTATACACAGAGACGTAGTTAATAAAATGGTTACCTGAAGTGATGGGCTGCTTCCGTTTTTTGTCCTGAACAGCTGCCATAAAAAGACAGGTTTGTCTCGTTTAGTTCATGGTTTAATGAGTAGAAGCATAAATGTAGCTCATATCGTTCCTCATCTTGTAGTGCATGTACCACTATCATTAGATTTCAACCCTTGGCAGAAATTTCGGAATTAACAACCATAGAATACGCTCACCCAGTTTGTACTTTGCATCAAATACACAGATATGACACAAAACTATGTTTAATAGTGGAACATTCTGTTCCTTGACACGTCCCTCACACATTGAAGAAAATTATTTTAATTAATTGCTTGTTTTTTCACATCAAGTAGAAGAAAAAATGATGATATCATCAACAAAAAAAAATCCCAATTAGTCCTTTGTGGTTTTCTTTTGATGGAATAAGAGAAGTGTCCAAAACCTCTCCCAAGAGAAGTGTCCAGAAACCTCTCTCAAGAGAAGTGTCCAGAACCTCTCCCAAGAGAAGTGTCCAAAACCTCTCCCAAGAGAAGTGTCCAAAACCTCTCCCAAGAGAAGTGTCCAAAACCTCTCCCAAGAGAAGTGTCCAAAACCTCTCCCAAGAGAAGTGTCCAAAACCTCTCCCAAGAGAAGTGTCCAAAACCTCTCCCAAGAGAAGTGTCCAAAACCTCTCCCAAGAGAAGTGTCCAAAACCTCTCCCAAGAGAAGTGTCCAAAACCTCTCCCAAGAGAAGTGTCCCAAACCTCTCCCAAGAGAAGTGTCCCAACACCTTCCCATTTGTACTGACTGTTGGGGTAATTATTGCGTCTTCCCTGCTCCTTTACCTGACATGTAGCCCTGTATCATAAATTAAGGGGGAATGTGTTTGAGTCTCCAGGCGTCATCTTTATATGTGTTATTATACAGCAACAGACACAAGTTTCAGCATTATCTCCTCGGACAATGCTGATTGGTGATTGATCAGTGACATCACTTTCATCCAATTTTCCACACTCCATTATTGCTGTTTTTAGCCCCAGGATGTCTTCTTTTTTGGGTTTAGATGTTTCTATATATAAATACCATCTCATTCAGCTGATTTTTTTACTTTTCGATCCCAGACATTAGCTCTTGTTTCCATCATTTGTTTGTTTGAGCATTTTCGGTTTTCGGACATTTTGGTTAAATTTTATTTTCAATCCTGGGCAAATTTTATGTTTTTAAGGGGGTCTGTATTTGTGTTGGGCCAACCCCCAAAAAATTTCTTGGGGACGCGCCCAATTGAATTGTAGTGGATAATAGGCCTAAGCCCGCATGGTTTCAAACCCCACGTATCTGCATTAAAAGGCACTTTATTGTATCCCCCTTTTCTTTTAGCAAATTATAATTTCCGCAACCAAAGGGCCCCCTTTTATTGTTTAAAGGGGTTTTGAGTGGTTGCCTTATCGGTTTTTTTTGCATTTGTGCATCTCCCCATGTATTTTACTGTTGCTTTTCTCATTCGTTTGAAAGGTATCAATTAATTTTTGCAGTTAATTTTTTCCCCCAGTGGTTGGGGGGATGTGAGCAAAGCTCAGCAACATCAGCGCCCCGTTTTTCCTTTTCCCCCAAATTTGCAAAGGGGCCCGTGTTGCCTCTTTACTGGGTTCAAAATTTTTTAGTCCAGCCTTTGACTGTGGGGTAGGCTGTGTTTCTGTTTTTTTGAGTAATTTTCCCATTTTTTTTGTGTTTTTTCCTTTTTTGGTTTTACTGGATGTTTTCCTGAAAGAAATATTTTGTTATATACTTGCACCAAATTTTACCCAAAAGGGTGATTGGGGAAAAACAAAAAATCTTTTTCTTTCCCCTCCCCTTTAAAAGGGTCTTACACTCCTCTCCATTGATACACTTGATATCTCTCTTGTTGAGACCATTATTTCCTATGATTAGTCAAGTTCTTAGCTCAGTATGGTCTCTAAGCTCTTTCCTCTTTTACCTGGTGACTAAATTGCATTATTAGACTTGTTCAGGAAATTGTTTTAAGAATAAAAATTTTCAAAAATAATTTTTTGGGTTTTAAACTGGAAAAAACATACAGGGATGTAGCAGAGTTAAACTTGATGGTGGCATTTTGACTTTTTGTGTAATTTGATTTTAGATCACAACATAAGCCATTGAAAAGCATTATGAAAGTGGAGATCACTTTCTGTGCTGTGATATCCTGGTGCATTATCTGTAATATTTAACTTTGCTAAATCTGTACAATTACTTATAGTTTCTTTTTACCGATGTAACAAAACCAAACAGGACAGATACTGCTCCATGATATCGGGGCATGGAATTTCAACTCATCTTTTTCATTGCTTTTCAATGGCTTTTATGTGATCTAGGATCAAATAGCTCATAACGCCATGATAGCACCATCAAGTTTAACATCCCTATGTTTTTTTCCAGATGAAGCAGAAAAATTCTGAAATCAGCATGTCATTTTAATTTCTAAAACAAGTTCCCGCATAAGTGTAAAAATGCAAATTAGTCAGCAGGTATAATGGTTTAAGAGCTTACAGACTTTACCAAGCTGTGGACTTGGCTAACTGTAGGAAACCATGGTCTCAACAACGGAGAAATGAAGAGTATCAATAGGAAGGATGGAAAGACTCCAACACGAAGGAGTGTGGCAGAAGATGTTGGGTGATCCCAGACATCAATGTGTAAAATTTGGTGGAAATAGGAAGGATGGTAAGATTCCTTCACTATGGAGTGTGGCAGAAGATGTTGGTTGTTCCCAGTCAGCTTTGTGTAAAATTTGGTGCCAATAGGAAGGATGGTAAGGCTATGTTCTCACCGCTTAAGTGCGGGATGTTGTTCGCGCCGCAATTATGCCGTGTGTACGGGGGCGGGGGTCCAGCTGCCCGCCGGCCCCATAGACATTCATTATTCTCGGCGCGTATACGCCGTGAATAATTGATATGTCACTTTTCTCCCACTCGCCGTATTGAGCGAGCGGGGAGAAGAGACGTAATCCATAGTTCTCTATGAGAACTGTGGATTACCATAATGACTGGGACGTATCTCGCCCTGTATTTAGCGCAGTACGGCGCAAATTACGGGCTGAAATATGTCCCAAAATAAGCCGTGTGAACATAGCCTAAGACTCCTTCACTATGGAGTGTGGCAGAAGACTTTGGCTGTTCCCAGTCAGCTTCGTGTAAAATTTGGTGCAAATAGGAAGGATGGTAAGACTCCTTCACTATGGAGTGTGGCAGAAGACTTTGGTTGTTCCCAGTCAGCTCTATGTAAAATTTGGTGCAAATATAAAGAAAATATTTCTTGGCTTACAGATAAAAAATGATAATTCAAAAGCTGTGATATTATGGTCAAACAGGACTCTGCTATTACATATGTGTCTCATGAAGCAAACATTTCAGCTATTAAACATTGCTTTGTGTCATATCTGTGCTTTGTGTAAGTAAAAAGTTGGGTGACTATTCTCTAAGGGTGGGAAGTCCATCATTTTTGTCAAGGGTTGTATTAATGATACTGTGAATTCCCCAAACAACTACCTGGGATCAGACATGCCATTGTTTCTCACTTGGGTGGACATAAGACAGGAAAGGGTTGAACTTGCAGAATGGGATAGGATGAGGGTCATAAATAAAATGTTATGTGTCAAGATTCCCACTTGCTCCGCTATTCGGTGAAGTGATTAGAGTCTATTACGTTGTTTCTGTGCACCGGAGTGAGCCATAGTCAGCATTACTTTAAAATGTTGAGACCTTGAGCATAGAAAACTAACCGTGTTATGCAAAATTAATAGTCAGGCATACATGCTGGTTGCAGTTGTCATCAGAATAAGCTTTTCACCTATTTATAGAAAACCCAGTGTTTGACGATTAATCCAACTGGAAATTTTGGATAAGAATAATTGCATGTAAATGGATGAAATGATTGGATCCGTTTGATCCAGTCATTGTGTAACTAGAAGCATTTCCAATCTAATTACCATTATTGCTGTAGACTCAGAAAGTACTTAGGCACATAATAGCATGACCATAGCATGTAAATGGCCATTGAAACGACAACCCTTATGAGAAATGGCAAAAATTGAGTTGAAATTATCTAAATTAATTAAACTACTATTGAAACATAACAATTTATGGTAACATATTACGTGCAAAATGGGTTTTACCTTAGAGGGTTATTCTGATAACAGACGTTTCTGACATCTCAATCAGATGAGCCATAAAAGTCAGATTAATGGGGTCTAGCAGGTGGGATTTCACCAATCTTGGGAACAAAGGTCCTGCTACTTCTGCATGTCTGATTATATGTGTATGTGCCATAAGTTACTTGGAAGAGAACCCCTTTAAAATATATAACAAGTCAGCAATGCGCCATGAAGTCTTTGCGGGATCATTTGCCTGATGGTGTCAGTACTGCTGGGTACTTGATATAAGGACCTAAAAGGTTTGTCCACTTTTTTTTTTATAATGATCTATTCCACCAATATTCCTATTTAGCTATCCCATAGATGACATGTAACACTGCTGCTAACAGAGTGCCAGGAGGTCCCATGACTGACACCATCTTGAATGCATGGAAGCCATTATTATGGACAAGAAAGTTGGCTGTTCCAATTTTGTCAAGATATGGGCCTACTGCATTGGTATAAATAAGGTCCAGGATCAGAATTTTTAATAAATATATTTTAGAAAATTGTTTGCTTTCCTATCATTTACATAAAAAATAAAAACAATAAAAAGGGGAAAACCCATTTAAAGGGAGACTCTCAGCTGGTTTAAGCTGGCTAAATGACGAGCAGCATGAAATACATGCAGGCTGCCTGGTCCCAAACATGCTGGTTTTAGCCTGAAATGCTTCGGTGTTTTAGGGTAAAACACCTGGTTAAGTTGGCCTGCGTATGGGTAGAAGACGAGATGAGTCCGTTGTGCGGCTTCTTACCCCTCAGCTTAACTGACAATTCTTTATCTATATTAAACCAAATCAACAAAGAAGCAATTGCACTGATAATATTTCAGATGTAGAAAAATAACTCAGGAATGCACCAGATCACTATCCATGAGCTTATTATCTCATATAAGTAAAAACGTATCTGCTACTGAATCTGGATAATGGTATTATGACTTTCAATTAGTGCAGCCCAGAGCCAGGGGGCTAAGTCTGGCAGCGTGGGGCTGTTGGGCCACTGGGCTGTGCCCAGGCTCGGACTGGGCCGCCGGGGGACTGGGGAATCGCCCGGTGGGCCCCCCCGACCCGCTGTGGGCCATGGAGGCAGTGCTACCCCCATTTAGTTTAGGGACCCACTTTAAAGAGGTCGCCATGAAGTGGCAAGTGGGCTTATACTGTTTGATCACAAAGTAACTAAGAACCTCCTGTTCATTTTTGTAAAGTTCTGCTGAGAAGCATTAGATCAACATATAGTGTGAGGATGTGCGGTCCATGCTTCTCCCTTCCATGTTTGACTTTCAGTTAGCACCCTTTCTAATAGACTATTAATGCGGAAATATACAGCGGGTGAAATAAATATTGAAAACGTCACTAATTTAAGTAAATCTGTTTCTAAAGGTGCTATTGACATGAAATTCTCACTAGATGTCGGTAGCAACCCATTCAGTCAACACAGACAAAGAAAACAAACCATAGATTTCCATAAATGATGTGTTATAATGAGAAATGACTCAGGGAAAATATTGAACACAAAGAAAGAGAGGTGCAAAAAGTCCTGACACCAGCTGAAATATACAGTATCAGTAATTAGAAAGCAATCCTGCCACTTAGTGAAAAATAATATCAGCTGGTTCAACTGATCACCTAAAAAAGGGGGTCTCATTATCAAGGTGCCACATAAGAAACATCTCATGATGGGGTAAAACCAGTGAGCTGTCTCAAGACCTACACCACTTTATTGCTGTAAAACATACTGATGGTATTGGTTACAGAAGAAATAACCCCCCAGAAGCAATAACCCTAAACTACTGAAGGTTCCAGTGAGTACTTTTGGGGACATAATCCAGAAGTGGAAAGAACATAATTTAACCATAAACCAGCCACGATCAGGTGCTCCCCACCGGATTTCAGACAGAGGAGTGAAAAGAATTATCAGAAGAGTTGTCCAAGAGCGATTGACACTTTGGAGAGCTACAGAAAGACCTCGAATCAGCAGGTACAATTGTTTCAATGAAAACAATAAGTAATGCACTCACCCTCCATAGCCTGTATGCACGCACACACTCCATGCCTACCACTCAAGTATCCATATATGAACAAAAAGCATGTTTAAGCACGATTAAAGTTTGCTTAACAACATTTAGACAAGCCTGTGAAAATTTGGGAGAATATAATCTGGTCAGATGAGATCAAATTAAACTCTTGGAATGCCACAATACACACCATATCTGGAGGCCAAAAGCTGCCACATATCATCCCAAAAACACCAACAGTGCAGTGTGAGCATCATGGGGTGGGGTTGTTTTTCAGCATACGGCTCTGGCAAACTTCATATAATTCATGGAAGGATAAATGGACAAATGTACCGAGACATTCTGGATAAAAATCTGCTGCCGTCTCCCAGGATGATGAACGAGGATGGACATTTCAGCAAGACAATGATCCCAAACACACAGCCAAGGAGACTCTCCATTGGTTTCAGAGAAAGAAAGTAAGCTGCTAGAATGGCCGAGCCAATCACCTGAGCTGAATCCAATAGAAAATCTATGGAAGGGACTAAAGCTCAGAGTTCATAGAAGGAGTCATAGAAGCTTCACGATGTGAAGAGTGTTTGGATGGAAGAATGGACCATGATCCCCCAAGCAATGCAGGCGACTAGTTTCTCCATACAGGAGGCATCATCACCAGCAAAGGATTTTGTATAAAGTATTAAATAAATTTCAGTAACCGTGTTCAATACTTTTTCCCTGTATCACTTCTCATTGTTGTTCATAACTTAATTCATGGACATCTAAGGTTTGACTTCTTTGGATGTGTGGATTGGATGAGTTGTCACCGACACCTGGTGAGAATGTCATGTCAATAGCACCTTAAGAGATATATTTTCTAGAATATTGGTGACGTGTTCAAAACTTACTTCGACCGTTGTATACCATAGTCTATTCTCGCCGTTTCAAGAATCAAAAAGAATACTACAAAACAAAACAGGTGCAACATTTTGGCTTCTTCACAAGCCTTTGTCAAGTTTTTTTGGATCTCTGGAGAAGCTCTTGCCTCTTGAGCTCTCTTCCTATAGGCACACATGATAGAGAGCTGTCAGTTTAGCCAAGGGACTGGGGAGAACCGACACAGTGGATTCATCTAGTCATGTACCCGCACAACGGACTCATCTCTCCTGGACCTTGGTGTTTTTTCCCGTCCCTGCCGTAACTTCACCTGGTGTTATAAACCCACATGGTTGGGACCCGGTAACCAGCAGCTATTTGATGATGCACATCGTTTGGGCAGCATGAACCAGCTGACAGGTTCCATTTAAGGGGTTCTACGAAAGGGACCCATGGTAGTTATATACAGTGAACTTTAATATGTACTATGATTAAAGGTGGTCTAACATGCTCATTCCATAGACATATTACTCCGTGCAACTTCTGGGTATTGGTGGCCACTAGGGTAAACAGCAGATTTATCCTTGGAGGTCACTGGAGACTGAACTTCCATATGGCTGCTTGCACAGACACTAGAAAAGCTTACTCTACCACTTAGGTCTCTAATATCCACACCTGAGGATGGAATTTTTGGTGCAAATTAACATATGTCTCATATGCTCGGTTAATGAAACTATAATGTGTATGGACATTTTAATGCAAAGATAGGTTGATGATGGTAAGAAAATCCATGAAGGAAGAGCGTTGTATAGTGAGATGTAATAGGTGTCAAGGATCTAGAAGACTAAAAGAGTCCAAAATGCTGGTATATTTGTATTATTGTGTATCTCCAGGTCGTTTATTCTTTGTATGGACAAATACAACAAGAGCCTGGATCAGATGGGATGGAGGGAATGAAAAGCAACCACATCATGCAAAATATGCAGCACAAAACCAAACATCCACCAAAACACACCGCCACCCGAGGCTTCCTGGGGCGTCCCCGGCTTGTAGGAACACACAGCGCTGTCTATAACATATATATTTATAAGCACTGACTAAGACTGTCAGGGAAATACATTGCCTGAACCTGTCTGGAGGGATAAGGCTCATATATATTGTAAGTAATATCCCTTTTTGCAATCAGGGATTTGTGTGTGTGGACTTCTTCTATCTCTCCTCATTGATTTAATCATCTGTCTGTCTCCGCGTCTGTATGTGTGTCTACCTCGCTCTCTGCTCAGCGCCTGTGAGGAATACATCAGGCAAATAAAACCCGCTACAGACAGGCCGAGCCGCTCCCTGTCAGACCTGTCATAAGACGTCTCCACTCTTCTCCCTGATTCAATTTTACATGTAAATGCAGCAAATATTATCCTGTCTTTCCTGCAAACTTGTTCTTTCTCAGCCGCTCTGTGTGGCTCTGATGGATGTTTGGAGAGGACTAGAATCATTGCACGTGAAACACTCAGATTGTACTCACTGCTGGGCATGTTGGATACACCTGTGAGAGAGAACAAGAAAAGGCATGTTATGGAAAGTCACCGGATATAGCAGTAATGTTACAGACACATTGTATGATAGAAGAGTGACGTCTCTCACTATACTTTGTATCATAGATAAAAGAAAACAACTGGACAAACTTGTAACTTTGTTAGAATGAGAGCAGGCTCCGAGGAGGCGGTGCCTGACACCCAAACGTGAGTCCTAGTGTCAAGCCCCACCCCCTCGGAGCCTGTCCTAAGCATAAAACCTTGCTTAAGTTTTATCAGGAATACAAGTGCATCTCAAAAAATTTGAATATCATTGAAAATTTATCTTTATCTTTTTATTTGTTACAGGGCTCACAAGTGTATTATATTAAATCTTGTAGTTCACACTATAATGAATCCATACAATATATGGGTTTCTCTATCTGACTTAAATAATTGATATCAATGATCTTTTCAGTGATATTCAAATTTTTTGAGATGCACTAGTACAAATATCATAGACATTCACAGTGAAGAGCCCATTGCAGAATCTATAACACATTCAGACCCAACACATTTTTTTACTGTTTTTATTTTAGTACACTTTTTCATGCGCGGTTAATGTGTGTTCATACTTCGTTTTTTGGACCCCTTTTTTTTACGCATTTTACACGCTGGATAATGGCTCAAAATCAGCCTCAGACAAGCTTCAAGTCTCCCTTTATTGAATATAATGTAAAGCATGCCTTGTCGTTCACATGAAGCATATTTCACAAGCGTAACAATATTTTGGAAGCAATTACAAAATAAACAACGTCAATTGTTAAACCGTTTTTCACTCATAAAATCCCCATAGGAAACAATAGGGATTGAATTTTTCAAAATACGCCAATAATCAGCCGTTTTTTGAAGGTGATTTTGAAGCGCAAATTTACACTTCAAAAAATGCTGTGTGAACATAGCCTTATTCTACTAATTTTTTCCCCTCTTTTTCCCATAATTCCTCTTTAGTTTAAATTTTTTTTCTTAATTAGATTTTTTTTATAATATTAGGAAACATGGTGAAAATAAAAAAGCCTCCTGTTATTTTAATTTTTTATACCAAAAAGTGGCACTAAGACAGGTTTTGTGTCACTTTTGAGTTATGATAATTTTATCTATAAAATAATTTATAATTAATTTATTAAAAACTATAACGTAATTTATAGTTCAAAGGAGTTTCCCCATCTCTCACTTTAATGGCATGTCCATAGGATGTGCCTTCAATGTGTTACAAGTGTGGGTCTCGACCTCTGCATCCTGCATCTATTTTGAAAACGAGAAATAGAAAATCACTTTTCAGAATGGAGAAATGGTCCTGCTTTTGGGGTCACATAATTCAGAATAAAGCACAAAACCAGCTTCTCCGTATATGATGGATAGAACACGTAGAATGAGGAAAATGTCCAGCTGTAGTTAATTGTGAACATACGATAACAAGTATTGTAAGTCACTTGCACTACTTGTTATCGTATGTTCACAATTAACTTAATTAACATGACTACTTAAGTGTGTGCATGTGTCAGTTTTAAGTTGCTCTATGATTGGCCTGAAATGCGTCAGTTGTTTTTTCTGTCCTGAATGTGAATTTTCTATTTGTCTTCAATAAATCGTGGATTTCACTACATTTGAGAAGTTGGACAATTTCTTAATTCTACGTGCTCTTGTGGTTACTCTTCATCAGTTCCAATGGGAGATTTGAGTATTGCTAAAATACGCTCCAAACTGTATTGTGTGAGATGGGAAAACCTAATTAAGGGTTGTCAGGGGCAGTGTTAAAATTATGCTTAGGGATTTTACTTTTTAATTAGTTTTTTATTCTGTCTAGTGTTTAATTTTTTGAAAATGTATTTACACATTTTTCCCCACCATTAAGTCAGATACAGACCTCTGGGGGGCATTTTTACCCCTTTTTTTTACATTTTTTTCAAAGCTGACCTATTATTCTCAGTTACTGGGGAAATACGGCCCCAACTCTGGCTAGACGGCTTTGGGTCTGTTGAGACCCAGTGGTTCTTGCAGTTACCTGGATTGCCAAGGACTGAAGTAGAAAACCTAAGGGTATGTCCACATGGCTTGGTTTTCAATCGGTTTTTCAGATGGTTTTCATATTCGAAAACCATCTGAAAACTGACCCTCCCAATAAACTTTAAGGCTATGTCCCCATGACACGGTTTGTCAGCCGGTTTTTGCAAACTGGCTGACAAACTTTATCAAGGACCTCTATGGAAAAACCGTCCGGCGGTCCGAAAAAAATTGAACATGTTCATTCTTCCGCCCGGTTTTCAGGTGGTTTATGAACAGTTCAATGTGAAGGGGGAGGGCAAACCGTGGAGAAATGCTATAGTCCGGCGGCCATGTGGACTGTCGCAAAAACAGACTGAATACCGCCCAGTAGTCTACACTGCGCGGTTTTTATACTGTGCAAATTTTCACATTGCTGGTGTTCTGGAAACTAGGAGGACGGGTGAATCCACAAACGCGGACAGAACCATCCCCCAAAACCATCAAAAAAATGATAAAATACCGATCGGATTCTTTAATCAGAATCCAAGCGGTATTTTTTCTATGCCATGTGGACGTACCCTAAAAGCTGCACTCATTGAGCACCATGTAAGGTAGAGAAGGTAAAAAAACATCCTTGCTTTTTCTCTAGAGAGCTGACAGCAAGCTCTGCCCTCAGAGGACATTCTGGAGTGAACGTTTATAGTCAAGTTCTCCCTTGCATCTTATTGTTTGAAAACACAGGTATAGATGTTCTTTTTTATCTTGCTTTTTGTCTTTACATATCTAGTGATGAGTTGTGTGAGATGACCAGTTTTGTAAATAAAATAGATTTTGTGATCCTCTGTCGGGGGTTGTTTATACTACATGTGTCTATATGTAGCCACACAGTGGTTGTGATATGAATTGCAGCTTCTAGTTTGCTATGCTATCCAATGCTGAAAGCATGAGCATTTGGTAAATAGAGCAAACTGTGTCCAATAAGAATACATTTGCTCTATTTTTCTCTATAGCTGTATAAGTTGGGTTTCTGCTTTTCAAGGTGTTCCAAAAGATAACATGGCGTAAAAAACAAGATAGGAATTGCCCTAAGAGTCAGTTAGAATATTTCTAACAATTTATTTTTCAACCATAGGATGCAAGTGCAGAAGCATAAGACATTGAGAAGTATCCAGCAGAAATGCATACCCAACCCAGTACAGAGCTTATGCATGACTCTTAACCCGGTTATGGAAGCAAGAGCAATGGACAAACCTTTTATGCTTGTGGTTGATAATGGACAGAGATAAGCATTTTGTATATACATTAGAGGTTGCAGCAATCACACACAGTACAGTGCTACTCAAGAATGGGTTTTGTGGCAAAGACTGGTAATCTCTGGTTACCATTGCACCTGTGTTGTATCTGTGTTGAGAATAACTGCACCACCATATTAAGGATTAACTTAAAGAGATGTTCTTACTGTTCGAGCAGTGGGCATTCTACAGTTTTTGTCTCCCTGTTCAGGAAATGGGCAGTTCTACAGCTTTAGGCTCTCACTTCCTGTTCAGGCTGTGGGTGGTTCTACAGCTTCAGGCTCCTACTTCCTGTTCACGTTGTAGGTGGTTCTACAGCTTCAGACTCCCACTTTCTGTTTGAGCAGTGGGCATTCTACAATTTTTGGCTCCCACCTCCTGTTCAGGCTGTGGGCAGTTCTACAATTTTAGGCTCTCACTTCCTGTTCAGGCTGTGGGTGGTTCTACAGCTTCAGGCTCCTACTCCCTGTTCAAGCTGTGGGTGGTTCTACAGCTTAAGGCTCCCACTTTCTGTTCTAGCTATGGGAGGTTCTACAGCATTGGCTGACATTTCAGCTCTGCTATTCCTTGCTTAGCCTGTTAGAGGAACTTTGGTAATGGAGGGGTTTAAACAGCAGGAGACGAGGCTTTTGAGCTTTAAAGGGTTAAGGATTTTCAGTTTGAAAAGCTCCTGTGCTGCTGATAAAACACAACAGGGAGAGAAGTCCCCAACCTCACCCCTGCTAGTGCACAAAGAGGTGGTCAGTAACCAAGGGAAGCTTGTGTTACAGAAGCAGGAGATAAGAACTGTTATAGGTCTGAAAGGAAGCAAAATCAAAACAGCAATGTATTTGGTAATAGGACTTTATCTTTTCCTACATGTTTAAAGAAAGTCAATGTGGTGAAAATACCCCTTTAATGTATTTGCAAAATATGGTTAATGCAGCAGTAAAGCTGTCCATACACCTCAGCAAGTTGTTGGTCAAATGCTTGTTCTGCCGACAGCTATTCCTCTTGATAACCCCATAGATATGCATGCCAGGCTTTGCTGAGTGTGAGTGTTCTGAAGGAGGTCTTCATTTAATTGAAAAACCGGTTTATTGGGATCACCAACAATATTTATTACCTATCCACAGAACAAGTGACATATGTATGACTGAGGTGGTTCCAACCAGATGGATCCCAATGATCATTAGAACAGATGCCAGAGTCCCCCGTTTGAATGGGGCATTGGTCAGGCATATGCAGAGTCTGTTGGAGTATAGCTTTCGTCTATCTCAGTCCCATAAGGCTGAATGGATCTGCGACGTATGTCGATGCCTGACCACTATACCATTCATGCAGAGGACTCAGACTCCCATTCTGATTGTGGCTAAACCAACAGCAGTCATTTATTTATCACCTATCCTGTGACCAGGTGAGAAATGGTCAATTTTAAAGAGGACCTGTCAAAAATGTTTGTAGATTGGTATCGTATGTTTGTTTTCTTCAACAACTATTCTGGAGCATCTTGCCTAAAAACTTTCCATTGTGTCCTTCCTCTGTCATTCCTCACGGAAATGTAGGAATAAACTAAAGGGACACTATCATTAAAAAGAAATGTTGGCCCGTATTGACAAGCAATATTTAATTATTATATGTAATTTAAAATAAGGGATTTTTTATATCATTTTGTATGTTCTTGGCTTGCTAATTTGTCTCTCTGACTTCCTTTGAGTTCTGCATTGAAGATTGCTTTATGGTTCTCTTCCAGGCCACCTATGGCCAGAGAGGTGTAAAAGTTATCAGCAGGATTTGATAAATATGAAAAAAGCTGGAAACCTCCACAATGCCGAAAAAGATGAACCCATTATCCTTTTATGTATAGCCCTTATGGTCTAGTCTAAGTCTCATCTAGGCCTATCCAAGGAACAACAGAGCATTCTTTCATTATCTACTATTTGTGATGAGACAACATGTAGATAAGCATTTCTTTCAGCAGCAACAGTAAACTATCGCAGCTAGACAAAGCCATAGACAATGTAAAGGTGCCGCACACCTCGTAGAGGTTGGGTGCTCAGTGGAAAAGCCAGCCGGCTTAATATCCAATGTAAGCAAACTCCACAGCACACCTTTAGAAAGTTTTATGTGAAAGATTTATTGAGCATTTTTCATAAAGACATTCAGGGTGACATGTGTGATTTTTGGTGTCCAGGCGCCATATTTTTGCATGCATAAGTAGGGTAGAATGCACCTGAATCTATGAACCTGTTCTACTGCGGGTCATAGATATAGCGTTTTCTAGCTACAAAGCTTTACTTCTGGCTCAGGTAAACCACTTTTAAAGTGCTCTACCTGTTCCAGCAGTAATGCGCCTGGATTTGCTGTACTGAAGCTATAAAGCTATAGCTTCGTGTAGTTGTAGTTGCCTCCCGCACGCCCCCCGATCTCAGGCGCATTACAAAGTGCCATGGGTGCCCGATAATGCACCTGATATTGGAGTGCGCCTGGTTAAAAATAGTCGCCCCAACTCTCCATTTGAATCAAGTACATGAGTATGAAGAATATTGCCGCTCTCTTACTCCGTCCTTCCTATTCCCACCTTCATTGGTCCCTAGTGACAAAGGCCCGTCTGGCCAAAACCTTTTTAGTCCATGATAATATTCTTCATGCTCATGTACTTGGTTCAAATGGAGAGTTCATGTCTTTGTGAATAACGCTCAATAAATCTTTCACGTAAAGCTATCTAGAGGTGTGCAGTGGATTCTTTTTCAGTAGCTAAAGAAGGGCACAATTCTATATGTAATTTGTGATTGTCTAAGACTCGGGGTGCCAATAGGGCAGGACGGGCAGAACTCCTGTTAGGGGCTCTAATCAAAAAGGGGCTCACTGATATGTTAAAAAATAGGAACTAGTAATGGGTGGGGGTCCCATTTAATTTGGCTGTATGGGGCCCTGAAACGGTTAATAGGTGACTGATGACTGCCCTGTCCAAGACTGTATAAGACTGTCAAAATAATACAAAAAATAAAAAAAAATTAATAATTAAAAATAATTTTAAAAAACTTGCCAAATTTTTTTTTCAAAACTAGCCTTTTCTAACAAACCTATGTCTTTAGTGATTGGGTGTTGTCCCATTTAAGATTTCAGATTTAGCATTTGTCGAGACAACAGCACTGCCATTAGTGATGCAGTTGCTTTTACCAGACATGGATCCAACAGAAAGGGAACTATTAGTCCTTTCCTTATATTTCTATTTCTTTCGGCTCTTTTTAAAAAGAAAATAGCTTAAAAACTGAATCGGGGAAATACAAGTGTTTTTCTGACTTGGAAGCCGGCCAGGTGACAGCGTACTCCTGTCATACACATCGGTGCATGAATAACGGGCTGTCTTAACGTGGTGGTTTTTATTTTCAGATGTATTATCCATTAATGCTTAAATGTTACATGAGACACGTTAAAGTTTGGCATTGCAGAAAACAACAAGTGGGAGCACAGCTCAGAGGTCTACTACAAAATGTAGTGTATTTAGCCTGATTACACTGAGCACAGCTCATCATGATCTTTACCGTAGTATGACTCATTTAGTGGGAACCAATATCCCTCTACATAGCAAGGTTTACACCAAATGGTGGATTTCGAGCTATTATTAATGACTGAAAGTGCATGCATGAAAGAAGATCAAGAAGATCCTCAAATTGACCTAAGGCACCTCCAAGCCTGTCCTAATTATAGCCCATGACTCCATCTAGACCACAATTTAGTTTTATTTTAAAGGGAATGTGTCATCAAAAACGTTTTTATGTTAAACACATTTTTTAAGAATTTTTGGTTATTTATTTTTTAGTTTTTCATATCACTTTTAATATTTTTTAATAATTCTCAAGTCCTGCAGTTTTCACTTTGGCCACTGAGCCTAATAATAGTCTGACACTTCCTGTTCTGTAGAGAAAGGTTCTCAGTTGTCTGCTCATTATCAGCACAAAGAGGGTTAAACTGAAAGGAGACACCAGTGTGAATAGATAACACAGGATCCACCAGTCACAAGAGGAGATAGTCACAGTTCACCCCTTCATCTCCCTGCACAGTGACTTCCTCCCAGGTCACAGAGCATGACTAGAAAACTCCTATAGAAGTGAATGGGACTGAGTCAGTCTTAAGTCTCCTATGTGCATGAAGCTACTGTAAAGCATCTCTCTGACTGCTGTTAAAGCAGTGCAATCAAGGCCAAAGTGAAAACTTGAAGACTTAAGAGTTATTAAAAATTTTTGAAAGTGATATGAAAAATAAAAAAAAAACACCAAAAATTCCTAAAAAAATGTGTTTAACATAAAAACAGGACTTGAACAATGACTGATTTTTTGATAACACATTCCCTTTAAAGGTCTATCCAGGTCTAGAATTGTAACTTTAGTACCTTCCAAACCATTGTATCTAGATATAATTCATTGGGTAATGGATTACGGGCAGCCTAGGTCGGCTGTTGCACACACTTCCTGCCTTTATTAGATTAAATTCATATCACCATCGTTCTCCTCTTGTTTCTCCTGTCAGACGGCCTCGGATTGAGCGCTATATTAAAAAAAATTAATTGAGCAGAATGATAGCAGAAAGCATTAAACTACTCATTGATCTAACACCTCATTGATTGCTCCGTTTTAAACCATCTGCATTAAGCTCTCCCCTTCTAGAGTGTTTTGGCGCACTAGACCAATGCTTTCCGTGGACATTTTCTAGTCTTATCCAAGGGTGTTTCCATCTACGTACAGGCTGCTTTAGCAAGTATAACATGGATTAACCCGTGGAGGCACAAATTATCTACTTATTGGGACGCTCCTCTCCAGGCTTGGACTGGCCTAAAGGGGACACTGTGGTGGGCCTCTGAACATGGCGGGCCTGAAGCTAAGAGAGGAAGGCAGGGGAGGAGAGGCAGAAGGGAATAGGCAAAGAAAGAAAGGTAGTGGAAAAAAGACAAAGCAAAAGAAAGAGTGCAAGGGTCATGTGCAATACGTGCAGTCACGTACAGCAACTGTCAGGTAGGCCCACAGAATCAAATCCACTAACGAGCCGTGGGGTGCCCAGTCCACTGCTCTCTAGGCATAATACAGCCTCTGGCCTACAAGAGTAAAAAGTACAGGCAAGAGATGCAATGAAGCCATCATGTTGCCTGCGTTGGGATGTTCCTCCCAACCTCTTGTACAAGAGCTCCATGAACAAGGCCACCCAAGAACTTTGCCTTTTGACATGGAGCCATATTACTCACTTTTGAGATCATTTTTTATCAAACTTGAATCTAAATTTTGCACAGTATGACACTTGCTTGTTAATGTAGTTTGCATTATCACTGTCCAACTCGTCATCAAGACCATTTGTGAATCCAGACCTTTAGTACGCTGGCTGAATTCATACTACATGTAGGAAATATTCATGGATGTAAATACAGCCGTAGAAGACAGAGCAGCAACCAGAGGTAGAGGGGCCCCATTCAAGGTCAAGAACCATGTATCTTTCTGTAAGAAATAAGGAGTTGGTGGCTTTCTCCCATCTAGCACTACTATATGGGTTGTCTGATATGGGATGCGATTATTTATACTACCAATTAGGTTTTCTGTCATTAGGTGGCTGGTTCCCTTCTAATTTTGCTATAGGGCTCCTTGAATTCTAGTTCCAACCCTGGTAATATTCCATCATTCTACTCCACCCATTGTGCACAAAAGCCTGAATTTATTCATCCTTTAGTTACTTTCCATCAATTTTGAAATAAAAGTTGCTCTATAATATTTGTTGTCCAGGAATTCTCAATTTCATGCTTCCCAACTGTCTCCAGTGGTGGATGTTGAGAAAACAGCTGGTGCTAGAGATGTCTGGTAGTGGCTTGCTGCCCTCTCTTCTTTGAGAGCACAGCCATGGCCAAATTGAGTGTACATCTGCATGGAGGCAAGGGGTGGTGGGGAGTAGATGTCAGCCCAATGAGCATTTGGCCAGTAGATATCTAAGGCGTATGGACAACTTTTCATGGGAGATACAAATGTTGGTGATCTTTTGACGTTATCGTTGACTCTAGCAGGCACAATGAGATTAACAAGATGGTCAATGTCTTGCAGATCATTTTAGTAATAAAATATATACTCACAGATATTGGCAGTGCCCTTGGGTATTGTAAGGTAGGAGCCAGGGCTCCAGGCTTGTCCTTGGTAGTTCTTCTTACACCGTTCACAGTCCTGTCCCGTGGTGTTGTGTTCACAGTCACAGGCCAGACGGTTGTTTGTGAAGGTACAGCTGTTGGCATGTAGGTTACACTTACACCTAGCAAAGATGAAAAAGGGATAATACTCTAAGTAATTCAGTCACCATGCTTTCGAAAAAGGACAGTATCATAACCATTATAGTTAGAACTGGAACTGAAGGCTTCATACAGAGGAAAAGGAACACAACATATAAGATTTACGATCACTTTACTGTCTTCAGATAAACTTCAAGAGATAAAATGTCGGTTATTAGTAGTAATATGAGCATTAAATTGTCAACACTAAGTCAGAGAAATGTCTTCTACAGACAAGCAGTTATGGAGCGTCAAGTTTGATAACACAATGCATCAGATGTAAGCCAGCCCGGTTGCATTATCGCATAGGCTGCTTTTCAAGCAAATAGCTTTGGGTGTTGCAGGTCAACTGAAATGCTGGAGAATTGACAATTAACAGCACAGGTAGAGAGTTATGGCCATTAGTGATGACAATCGATGACCCCACTTTATGCACAACAAAAGTTGCTTTTTATGTTGTTTTTAGCTTGAAAGCAGCATAATCAAATTATTAACAGCCCACGGACGACTGAAAGAATGAGCCCGTAAAGAAGCCATTAAAATGTATTTTGCATACAAATTTAAAAAAAAAATAAAAATCAGTCAATCATCAGTTCCTCAGGTGTCCTGATGTGTGAAAATGTGTAATAATCAACTCGGTTCCCTTTGTCTAACAAATGTTGATGACTATGGCAGCCACTATGAGGTTGATAGTATAGGCTATTTAATTCATTGCATTTTGTATGGAAGACATGCACAAGATTGATGTTGTATAAGGTAAAATGTCATAAAACAAAAGACTATGTGAAACACAAAAGACTATGGATGTGTTCTCCTTGCCTTATCTCTTGGTTCAACATCCTGGGATGAATGGTGTAAGATGCTCTAAAAGCTTTAAAAGAAACATGATTTTGCAACGCTCTGTCTGGAGTTGTTTATGTTATACATTAAAAGGGGATTCCAGGTCATAGGAAAATTAAATAATCTGCCAAGAAAAAAAAAAAAAGTTATATTCACCTTTCTCCGCTCCTCCATTCCAGTGCTGGGTCATTCTGGTCTTCTGTCCACCTCTGTTTTCTTCCAAACAGTTGGCCACCACTGCAGCCAATCATGTGCCTCTACTTACATCACTGTTCGGAGCTATCCACTTCCGAATGATGACGTAATTGACTGGCATGTGACCACTGAAGCCAATTAGCAGCAGCAGTGCTGATGTCCCATTCAGAAGAGACCAAAGGTAAAAAGGCCAGAAGGACGCAACGCTGAAACAGTGGAGCAGAGGAAGGTGAGAATAGGTTTCACGGCCAAAAATGATGACAATCGATGATCGCACTTTATGCACAATAAACGTTGCTTTTTATGTTGTTTTTAGCTGAAAAGCAGCATAATGACATTTTTAAAAGCTCACAGACGACTCAAAGAATGAGTCTGTGAAGAAGCCATTAGAATTATAATGCATGTATGATTAAAATGAAAAAAACAACAAAACATTCAATCGTCAGTTCCTCAGCTCTAAAAGCTTTAAAAGAAACATGATATTGCTATGCTCTGTCAGGAGTTGTTTATGCTATATATTTAAAAAAGGTTTTCCAGGTCACAGGGAAATTAGTCTGTCAAAAAAATGAAAAATAAATTATATTCACCTTCCTCCACTCCTCAACAAAAGTGCTGAATTCTCTCTGGTCTTCTGTTTACCTTTCTTCTCTTCCGAACAGGAGGTCACCATTGCAGCCAATCACGTGCTTATGCTTACATCACCGTTTAGAGCTGTTGACTTCTGACTGATGATGTAAATGAGTGGCATATGACCACTGCAGCCAATCAGTAGCTGCAGTGGGAATGTCCCATTTGGAAGACAGCAAAGGTAAAAAGGAGGCTCGAGAGACCCAGCACTGGAACAGAGGAGTGAAGGAAGATGGGTAAAGACTTATCTTTGTTTTATTGGCCTGCACTGGCATATTATTTCATTTTCCTATGGTCTACACAGTCCCTGTAATGCTGTACATGTGATGTGGATAACAGTCCTCTGAGGGTTGCTAGCATGTTGCAGTGATAGGTTACATTTTTATCATGAGAAGATTCCGAAAAAAAATTGTGAAGAAGTAAGGATGGAGACATTTGTGCTCAGAGGTAGATACATAATATAGGGATGTAGCTGGTAGTGGGATAGGGACTTGAAATTGGAGGTAAGAAGAGATGCTAATGAAGACTATTACCAAATACATTGCTGTTTTGATTTTCTTTTGTTCAGGAGATAAAAAAAGATTTTATCCACTGCTAGTGTACACAACCTTCTCTAGGTTACCGACCCCATCTCTCTGCTGTCATTCTTATCTGATTGCTCCACAAGTTGCTGTCTGACCTACTGAATCACACAGGAGTTTGTTTACCTCAGTTAAGCACAAGTTTAAACCCTTAAAGGGGTTGTCTCGCTACAAAGAATAGCTTCCAACATGTAGGGAACACTAAATGAAGACGTTTTCCAAATATATTGCGTTGCTCATCTTTTTTTATTAAGGAGCTACAAGTGATTTTATCACCTTCTGAGCTCTCTCTGGTTCCCCAAGTGACCAACTTGTTTTACTCCTTCTCCCTGCTATTTTTTTCTATCTGATAGCAGGGAGTAAATTTCCCATCACACAGGTGGAGGCCAGCAGTATGAACACTTGTGTGTTTATCTGATCTTTTTAACAAAGACTAATTACTCTACTGTTTACATTAGCTCAGAAGCCCTTTTCTGGACCCCAGAGAAGGGTCATTTATCTAATCTAGACTAATAAAATAATAAACAGAGAAGTCTGAATCACCTGAGGCTCATATGCTAATTTCAGACAGCTTGACAGGAAGTGACCCGAGCCAAGCAGCATTATTTCATTCATGCATCCTATGAAACTTTGAGATGAGACAACCCCTTTAAAGCTTTGTATCCTTGTGAAGTACAGATTATAAACCTCTTGTACCCATGTTACTCTAACAGGATAATCAAAGAATAGCAGAGCTGATATGCCAATTACTGCTATAAAACCACCCACAGCCTGACCAGGGAGTATGACTCTGAAACTGCATGTCAGCCTTCGAAACAGCATGGTGAGACAACCCTTTTAATAGGAAATCCCTGTTTTTAAAGAGTTCCCGGAACTTTACAAATCCTTTTTTTTCCCAGTAGGATCATTGGTAACAGGCTGATCTCAGGTTGTTCCACAGCTAGAAACATGAGTGATCAGCTTACATCACTGGGCTGTCCATGTACTACATGAAAACATTGGGTCCTTCATACAGAAAAATGCTCTTTATAGTAACTGTGCCAAAAAGTTAAAAGCCTTGAAACAGAGACTTCCCTCTTTAACCTATGGATTGATGCTTTAATCTAACCAGAGAAGTCCTTTAAATGGACCTTGTTGTACAATTAAGACAACATATTTTAATGTTCCCAACCCTTTCCTGCTGCAGAGTCTTATTTACGTTGCGTTGGCTTTTTCTCACCCACCTTCCAAGATACAGATTCTGAGATTTCATATGTTTTCCGCTACATTCACGTGAGTTTTTTTTTTTTTTTTTTGGGGGGGGGGGGGGATATAAAAAGTAGGATATTTTTATATAGTTTTCATTGCATGCGTTGTTACTATTACATAGGAATGCTTCTTTTTAAAGGTAACCATGTTTTATGTATTGGGGGAAATGAGGAAAAAAATGGGCCGGTGGGTGAGACTTAAAATAAAACTGAAGTGAAATTCAATTGTGTCATATTTTTGTGGAGTGGGAAGTAAAGTGTTTGTTTATGGAGATCCTGTGATGGTGATTGTGTCAACTTTACACTGTGCAGGTTGACATGTTTTCTAGTTAGAGTTACCAATTTTTTTGCACTTTTAGTTGTATTAGTAAAAAAGATTTTTTTTTTTTTATGTAGATTGCAGCACCCTTTGTCGCGCCGACCACAATAAGTTTTTTTACACATGCAAGCTTTTTGATCAATTTATTTAGTTATTTTAGATTTTTTTTTGCGACAACAAATAAACAAAAGAAAAAAAAAACATTTTTTTTTTCTAATCTGTTCACCTCATTTCAGATGTGGAGATTGTAGTGGAGAATAACTTACCGGTGTTAACCTTTTTGTATTTGTATACTGACAAAATGTGGTGGGGAGTGGTGGTTTTGTACATTTTATTTTTTTTTTATTATCTTTGTTGGTTAAAACCTTATTGTAAGGGGATTGTTCAGCTACATTGATTCTTCGTCCTGTTTGTATCTTTGAGCTTTCATTTTGAATTCAGTGGTTGTTGCTCCTTAATGGTTCCCACTATGGCTTGCGTTCGAAGCGCCAGATGCCGAGTATGCTAAAGCAACCAGTGCTGGCCAGCCTATCATGAGAGAGTTAGAACAGGTCTTCTGTAGCTATAGCAACCAGTAGCTGCTGGGCGAGCCTTTATCAGGAGAGATTGAACAAGTTCATGTAGCTATAGCTGACGCATAGTGCTGGCAGGACCTTTAATCAAGGAAGATATCCAAAACATGGTCGTGCTAGTCTATAGCATGACCAGTGCTGGACAGGTCCCTATTCAAGTGAGGAGAGAGATTTTGAAAAGGGTCTGTAGATATAGAACAGTGGCTGGCAAGGCCTATCTGAGTTGAATGAGTTGAAACAGGTCTGTCAGCTATAGCGTACACAGAGCTGATGGCTAAGAGGGGAGATTCTAGGAATAGGTAGGACACTGTTAATAGAGCTAGATATATTGCAGATTAGGTGTCTTGATTTTGAAAGTATATTTAGATATTAAAAAGCAGCCATCTCTATGTTTTGAGTCTCATAACCCCTTTTATGGAGTTTTTTTATCGTTTGGTAAACGTGTTCATGCTCGTTCAGCTAATTATTCTGAGAATTGAGTTTGAAGTGCAAGACGGCGTGTATCTCCTCTCTCAGCAGGCATGTCTATCTCACCATGGAGGCTATGTCTCTCTCCCGGATGGGTGTCTCTCCTCTCTGAAAGACCTGTGACATCATCATTGTGTATGATTAGCTAAGGGGAATGCCGAAGGTTGTTGGATGATAAAAGCTTCTGTAGCCTCCCTGTTGCTTCTTATGTCTGCAAGCTTCAGGCTTCCCACAAGTCCTTGCTTGATGTCTGTACTTTGCGTTATTACTACACATGGTAATGTCGACAGGACGAGGGAACTAGCTTAGAAATTATAAGTGTAGGGCACTTTCCTAAATGCATGTCAATTATAAAGAAAAAAGTTTAAAAAATGCAGCTTATTCCCAAACCCAAGGTAAAGATTGTCAACTCTATCATCTATAACGTTCATCTGACAGCAAGCACCGCTTTAGCTTATTTGTTTATACACACAAATTAACTGTAATAGTCCAGCAGCTTTTACTGTCGTTGCTATAGTAGGTGTTTCACCCAAAACTTTGTACTGGACAAATCCAGGCAGAGATACTTGCTAGACTTACCTTACATCGAAGGACAAAATATAAGTCAGAATTCTTAAGTAATTGAAATTCACTTCTGCTTGCGTCGTTCAGAAGGGACATTGGTCAGGAGAGTTGATTAAAATACGGTCGCGGATAGGGGCAGCTAACAAGGATGGCGGGAAGAATCAGCTTTGAGAGAAGACCCTGATAAAACCTAGGTAATACTTATTTGGGTATCTGGTAGTGTTAGGGATAGAGTCTTTGGCATTTCACAAGGAAGGGGGTTATCGATGGTATATGTTGTCTGGCACATAGTTCCCTCTTACAGAGTTTCCCACCCGCCGCCCGGGCCCCCTAAATTACTACACATAGTGTAGTAGAGACCTTAAATTATATATGTCAGACCTCTATAATGATATTACTGACACATACTATAGCTCCCCTTATATTGAATGTCTCATCCCTCCAGAGTATATTGCATTGTGCGTATCAAGTATGTTGGAAGTTGCTTGTGATGACTACTTGTGAGGACTGTGTGTGACACTATATAGGGGGAGCTTTTTGTGTGTGTATATAAATAAAATTATAGAATGTCTACACTATTTTTCATATCTTTACATATGTGTACAATTTATAAAGAAAATAAAAAAAAAACTACAGATGGGGCTTTCGAACGCCTAACCTCTCTCTTGCAGAGCTGATCTGCTAAGTCACTTTTACCAATAAAACATACAGCATGTCACAGACACTTCTGGTGAATCATTAATGTTATACATAAGGAGAGAATAGTTCATGATGGCAAGAGGCTCTGAAGGATAGGGTATTAACCTCGGGAACGAGATCCTTGATGACGTTCATAAGGGCGGCGGGGGATCTTGCATTAGATCTGCAGGAACAGAACGCACTCTTTTCAAAGTAGCAAGCTTAAGGACTGGACATGTGAGGAAGTGATATAAACCTCTTGGGCAAAAGACCTTTAAACAAGGCAGTCATTTTTTCCTGATCATTCACCCTCAGAGCTGGGGAGATGAGTTTACAGCCAGCAGACTTTGGTTTCACTATCTGATTTTAACAGCGCAAGAGGAGAGAGAAAACACAGAGTGTGCAGGCAAGCCAATCACAGCACATGGGGGACGTGGCCCCAAATGGTCGTTTTACGGTCTCGGGGGGGAGTATGCCCCACGGGTCTGAATGAATTTGTCTGCCAGCCAATCACAGTGAGGGGGGCGTGTGTCTAGGAGGGCAGGGGAACAAACATCCTGGGGGCGTGTCGCCTAGTTGCTAACTGCAGAATATAGAAAACAGATTTACAGAAAAAAGACTTCATATCTGCTAAATCCAAGTGAGCAGAGTCGGTAATGCAAACCTCCGCAATTTCACAAAAGGTGCTTATTTTTACTGTCCCATGTAATCTGGAGGGACGCGATGGATCTTTGTAGCGAATTTATAAACCCCCTTTATTACTTTCAATTTTCGTCCCCCTATAGTGAACTTGTTCATTGTGGGGATATATCCACTTGTACACTGTTTATGCGGTGTGCGGGGTAAGGGTGGGTAGTGAAGAAAGGTACTGCAGAAGTGTGTACAGTAAATGGCCTTATCTAGATGGCACCCGGGGTCTATGGTCAGGGTTGTTTCATATTAGTTAATAAATATTTGCAGAGCTGTGGAGACCTTCATTAGGCTCCACTTGAGGCTGGGTACTGGACAGGATACTCAGTGTACAGCCACAGTTTTTCAATACCCGTTAGATGCCTTGGCTGGTATTTACATTTAGCATGTAATCCGGGGGAAATAAAAATAAAGAAGAAAATTATAATAAAAAAAAATGGCTCAAGGATTAAAGTGTAAGACAGGAGTATTTTCTCTACCATAATGATCTACGGTTTAACATGTGTAGGGATTAAGAGGTAAAGTGAAAGAAGGGCGCGATTGAGCCAATATAATAACATTTGCTCTTTTGGGATTGGACTTAGGCTTGATGGTAGAGACGAGCATGTTATATAAAGAAGTAAGTTATGTGTATTTCTGCTTGAAGAGTTGGCAATAATACTGTTTAGATCTGTTACGAAGGAATGGGGTACCTGGAGACCGGTTTTCGCCCACCGACTCTGTCTCAAGTCTTTTCCTTATAGACGGATTGTGTGTTTGCGCTATAAAAGCTGCTGTCAGTCTAGATCAGTCTGACCCCATTGGCGAGTCACTCCACTCAATGTGCACAGTATGTATCCGTCTCAGCAGAACAGGCTGTCTGTGTAATTTTAAAGGGTTATCTCACTACCATTAAATGTCATCATTACTCGCAGATTCACTCGCTTTTTACTATTGGGATTATGTTTTCAGATTGTTTTGAGAATATTTGTCGGGGGTCGATGATTTATAATGGTGCATGTCCTCTACATAGGCTGTCTGAAGAAGAAGAAGAGGGTGCTTGCTATGCTAAGGTTTAGCAGAATCCTAGGCAGCATGTGGCAGCCTCTTCACTATCATGGAGAGGAAGGTCTTTTGAACAGGTTCTGTAATGGGGATTTAGGCGACCTGAGGGAAATAAAGGCCGTGACTGCTTGCCCGATAAAATGAGGGGATTATCGTAGGAATAGGTAGTAGTTAGGGACACTGTTAATGGACACATATTGCAAAGTGACTTGTTTTTGCAAGTAATCTTTAAACATAGAAAAAGGCAATCCATGTAGTCGAAGGTACAATCCCCTTTAGACAGTAATGACAAGTTGTTCTTTCTTTAGAGTTCTGCAGGCCTATTGTGTACTACAATTTTTACATTTCCTGACGAAGATCATAGTTTAGTTGTCTTAAATAGGGAAGAGAGAGCTAAGGATATTAGATGGATGTTGAGATGATCAATCGCAGGCTATAGATCCCCCCCACAGCCTGACCATGAAGTGTAGGTCTAAAGCTGGCTGTGGCACTGTTTAACTGCATGGTGAGAAAACTCCTTTAATTAACAGCTATTATCTGTCATGTATGGAGAGGGGTTAATCTTACCCAATGCTACTGTCTTAACATATGCAGCCCTGTTCTCATTTATTGCTGGTTGTACATATCATCACCAAGGATATTTGTATCAGAAAGCAGTATCATCTCTATTTTAAACTGCATTAAATTTCCATGAATGGTTTACCATTAAAGGAAAATTAAATGATAATTAATACAAATTTATTAGTATAACTACTGCAAATGTGTTCACTTTTACCATTAAATGCTGCAAATCTAATCACAGCCACCTATATACTACATATGATAAAATGTAGTATTAGCATGAAAGTTCAACTCAGACATGAGTGTCCAAAATAAGGTCTCTTTCAAAAGTGCGTCATCTGGCCAGCATCTTTTCTTGGGGACATTCATACAATAAAGGAAATTAAGGAAAGGACTTTAATACATTGTGTTCTTCCAATACTCATTTCCCAAGCTGACCAACCTACTAATTCACGCCCTGGTCAAAGTGGTTTACTCCTGACATTTCTACTTTAAATGGTGTTGTATTTACTACTTCATTCTGTCATTCATGGTAAGTATGCATCTTCAGACCGGTATATGAATTCTTTATATACATAGAGTATAATGAATTAAATAAGACGTTGGGACAAAAATGCATTTGATTCAGGATAGAAGAGGTCATATAAAAGTGCTTGTTAAACAACATATGGAGAATAAGAGCAGACGCCACTAATGTCATCCACTCTTCAAAACAGGAGCATCGACAGTGGGAGGAAAGGGTCATGTCAGAGTGTCTTTCATCTACATATACGGAATAATAAACATTTCTAATAGTGGTGTTATACATAGAGACTGACGGTCACAGAAGATTCAGCCTAGGACAGGCACTACCTTAATATATGACCTACAATCCTGGGTGTTACTATAGCCGTAACAGCTGCTATAGCATATACAAAGCGATGCCCAATGGTTTCCATAATATAAAATCGGTTTATTGAAGCAAAACAATAAAAACCATGAACAGGACAGAAAATCTGACGCGTTTTAAGCCACATAGAGAGAGGCCCTTAGGGTCTCTGAAATGCACTTTGGTGCAGTTTTAACTGCGCTCCGATTAAACTGGCACTTTATTACCAGCAAGCATTTTTTCAGTTATTCTCTAAATTGGTTGCATAGTAAAACAGTCTCATTATCAATGCAGATGGTCATTTAGATTAACTCAGTGTTAAGGTAAATGCAAATAATGGCAGATATGTGTGAACTACTGGAAAAAGCTATCAAACCAGGATACAAATTTGGCTGGAAAAATGCAAAGACAATAATAATTAATGTACATTTTTGAGTTATTGTAACATGTAAATCTCTGTCTAATTGTTATACAAGCGTCCATATGGGGAATCCTGGTATGGAGTACACATATTAAATAGGATTTCCTATTAAGAAGTTTCCTTTTTGTGATCTCCCCCAAGCAGGGGAGCAATTAACCCGCTCAACACCTTGTACTTTTAGAGAACTTGTACTACCTGCATGACGTTGTGATTTGTGAATGTTGGGCTCAGCAGAAACAATTCTACATGTATCTACCCTATTTCCGCGAAAATAAGACAGTGCCTTATATTAATTTTTGCTGCTTAGTGATGCATACGTAAGGTCTTATGTTTTCAGGAGGTTGTCTTATTGTTCCATGAACAAGAATTTTACACTTTATTGTTGAAACGACATAAAAAGAAAATTTAAAAAATCAATAATTTTGTTTTAATATTTAAGACTATAATGTTCCTGTCGAATCAGCTTAAACAGCTCCAAGCTCTGAGACGTAAAGCAAAAGTGTGACATCACATTATCTCATCAGGTATGTGCTGGAATGCATGTCAGTGTATGTAAGGTGAAGAGACGCATGAAGATCACTGTAGCAAGCAGCTATTGCCCTTAGCTCCCTCATTCACAGTTGGATTTATTCTTCTACAATCTATCCCTGTAGGATCTTCCTGACTTAACAAAGTGATAAGTAAAATTCTGTAATACTGTGCTTAGAAATCCTACATGGGACTGTTAACTGCTTGCAGATTTGAGAGAATTATTATAAAGTTAATATACTATCATTTGTGTGTATGTGTGGAGGTGATAGGTGCTCTTGTAGCAATGACCTCCGCTAGGTCTTATTTTCGGGGAAACACGGTACGTGTGTCTCACAAATGTCTTCTGAATTGCGGCTCGCTTTTAGCTACACTAACATGGTACAACCCACAAATGTATTGTGGACAATAAAGTATTATGAGTAAGATAAACAACAAAACAAATGTTGCAATGAATGAATTGATTTATGCTGAATGTAATGTTGTTGCTAGTAGATGAACATGGAAGGTTGACAACGTATGACTGTGGTCTAACATCATCACATGCTTGTGAATCATACTGTTAGTTAACACTTGCACGCATCCAAAAAGTTTTTTGTGGGAATTAATTGAGGGACTAAGATAAAATTTGGTGTGATAGAACGTTGTTGCCTGGTGGTCGGAGAATCTATTTATTGTCTACTCGCAGCAAAAGCCTGCAGAAAGGGCATCAGATAGTAACGGATCCAAAGTGAGCAAAGGCATGTGTTTGATCCTATAACTTGTAAAGCCTCTGTTAATGTTACACAGAAAACACTGGTTTTCTTCTTGCTGAGATTTTCTAATTGGATTCAGTATTTAGAGAATATGCAAAAATCTTAGACTGTAACCAAAGTGCATCAAATAGTTCTACCTTCAATTAGAAAATGCCGACTGTTAAACCACGTGCCCCTATGACCGCAATAGATAATC
The DNA here is from genome assembly GCA_025379985.1 of Phyllomedusa bahiana. Classification (NCBI taxonomy): domain Eukaryota; kingdom Metazoa; phylum Chordata; class Amphibia; order Anura; family Hylidae; genus Phyllomedusa; species Phyllomedusa bahiana. The sequence continues at coordinate 92,210 of JAODAL010004884.1, forward strand.
CGACTGGGGTAACCAGTGCCCATAGACTTATTAATAGAAATTGCCGGACTGTAGCCCGTGGCCATAGACCCAATTACGAAAAATTACCGGACGGTATTCCAGTTGCCCATAGACGCTCACATAGAAAATGCCGACTGTAACCTGTGCCAACGCTTAGGTCCGCAAAAATAGAAAATATCCGAACTGTTATCTCCAAATAGATGCTCCATTTAGATCCTGCAATAAGAATAAATCCGACTGTAACCTCGTGCCCCTTAGACTGCAATAGAATAATCATACAATCTGTAACCTGTGCCCCGTAGGACCTCAGTAGAAAAAATCGAGACTGTAACCAGTGCCTCATAGATCGCTTTTTGAAAATCCGACTGTAGACAGTGCTCCATAGTCTCTTAGATAATCCGACGGTAACGTGCTCCCCAAAAAGACCTACAATAGAAAATCCGACTGTTGTAACCAGTGCCCCATGAAAGACCGCAATAGGAAAAATCCAACTGTAACCAATGCTCCATAGGACGGACAATAGAAAATCCGTAATGTAAACCAGTGCCCAACTAGACCGCAATAGAAATCCAACTGTAACCATTGCTCCATAGACTGCAATAGAAAATCCGACTGTAGCCAGTGCTCCATAGACCTCACAGCACGGATTTTCTATTGCCGGATTTCTAAACCACCGGATTCCGCCGGAAATCCAAACATGTTCTATCTTTAGGTGGATACTAGTACATTTCTATGTACTGGGCCGGCCGCCGAAATCCCGCCCCCGAAATTTCCAAAAAACTGGACGCCAAATGGCGATGTTAAAATACGGTCGGATTTCCAGCGACATTTTAATATTGCTTTAGAGACATAACCCAATTTCAGTATATTCAGCATAAAAAGTTGTAACAAAAGTAACAGGATGTTGAGCTACAACATTTCTGTTCTTATTTAATTTAGAAGAGACAGGATTCTTAGGCCATATCCCCACGACACAGTTTTTCAGCCGGTTCTCGGTTTTGAAAACCGGCTGCAAAACTTTTACATGGACCTTAGTGGAAATCCGTGCTGCAGTCCCCATTGCACGGATTTTCCACCCGGCGGTGGAAAAACATAGAACATGTTCATTCTTCCGCCCGTTTTTTGTACGGACTATGAAAAAAGTTGAATGTGAAGGGCGAGGGCTTTTCTCCACAAACCGCGGAGAAAAGCCGTCCCCCGGTGGCCATGTGCACGGATAATCCGACCGGTATTTGTCCTGTGCAGTGTGAATGGCCCCTTATCAGGATGACCGGTCTCTTGAACTAATTTCTTGCAATCTCATAGTAAAGTAAGATGAGTAGCTCTATTGAGACTCCATGGAGGATATCAGCTACATTTTAGTCTCAAAGATATATTTTTACTCTCCTGTTTAAAATTCTCAAATGAAGAGCAATGGCGACGAGCTCGCAACATTTCGCCCACAGGGATATTTTTTATTATGTAATTGGGATGGCATGGTTGGGCATGTAGAATTGTGTTGCCTGGAGGTTTAGGGAGGCATTTAAGTTCAAGTGCACTATATCTTTATGTAATGAATAACAAGTTAGTGTTTCTCTGCTATCACCATATTTAGATGAGTTCATCAACATTGCTATTGTTGTGCTATTAGGTAGAACTTTAACTATTGCTACTTATGTTCCTGTTTCAATTGTTTGTCATTGGGTATAGAGGTCCCATCTTTTTGTGCTACAGGGCTCTATGGATACTAGTTACACCCCTGCCTACAGTCTTGTATTATGATGAAAACTTAATGGCTAGATAACTTTAAAGGGGTAAACTCGTCAGAAACAACCCTCCAGAATTCAGATAATATCCTCCAGGCGTCCAAAACAGCTTATTTTGCTGGAGGTCACTGCTGTAGAAGCAGCTTAAAAAACACATGATTTTTATGCCTCTCTCAATAGTTGTTTATGTAACTTGGGGTAGACAGATCAATTGATTCAAAGACACCTAAGATCTAGCTTATAAATGGCCAAATTGACATCTCTGTCTGGGAAGCCCTTCCCACAGATCCTCCCTTATGGCACCACATGACCCCATGTCCCATTAAGCGGCTGTGATTTTTGAGAATGACTGTCTCTCCAATGAGATAAAGAAAAGACAAAAGCCAAAGAAGAGGGAATAGAACCCAGATTTGCAAAGGCAATTCCAAATTGAACTTCGTGCCCCAACTGTATGAAGATCTTTGGCTTGAAGGCTAGACTTCTCAGCCATCTTAGAACACATAAATAACCTTGATGGGCTTCAGTTCTCATTTCAAAAGGCTGCCAATGATGATAATGATCCACCCATATTAGAGGCAGGCAGTGTCAGGGGGCCACCAGTGGAGTTGATTCTTGGTGCCCACCAGTGAAGTTGATTCTTTGGTCCCACCAGTGGAGATGATTCTTGGGACCCACCAGTGGAGTTGAATCTTGGGGGCCCACTAATGGAGTTGATTCTTAGGTCCCAACTGTGGCATTGATTTTTTTGGGACCCATCAATTAAATTGATTCTTGGGGCCCAGCAGTGGAGTTGATTCTTGTGGCCCACCAATAGCGTTGATTCTTGAGGCCCACCAGTGAAGTTGATTCTTAGAACCCACCAGTGGATCTGAATATTGGGGCACACCAGTGAAGTTGCTTCTTAGGACCCACCAGTGGAGTTGATTCTTAGGGCCCACCAGTGGAGTTGATTCTTAGGTCCCACCAGTGAAGCTGATTGATGGGGCCCACCAGTAAAGTTGATTATTGTGGCCCAGCAGTGGAGTTGATTCTTGGGCCTCACCAGTGGAGTTGATTATTGAGGTCCAGCAGTGGAGTTGATTCTTGGGGCCCAGCAATGGAGTTGATTCTTGGGGTCCACCAGTGGAGATGATTCTTGGGGCCCACCAGTGGAGATGATTCTGGGGGCTCAGCAGTGGAGTTGATTCTTGGGGCCCACAGTGGAGATGATTCTTGGGGCCCACCAGTGGAGATGATTCTTGGGGCCACCAGTGGAGCTGATTCTTGGGGCCCAGCAGTGGAGTTGATTCTTGGGGCCCAACAGTGGAGTTGATTCTTGGGGCACATTCCACAGCTACTGTACATGGCTGCACATACTGGACATGCCTCTTGCTTTTTGACTCTTCTTTTCTACTTTTTTCCCTTAGGTCTGCCATAACCTGGCACCCAGCTTGCCTAGAGGTACACCAGGAGTTCCCCATGTTCCTCTTGTGGGCGTGTCTGAGCCTGGAAGCAGGTGATTAAACTGGGGAGTATAGCTTCCTTTTCATATTAACATATTCACAAGCTGTGGCCAGACTTTAAGTAACTCACGACAAGCTCTTGATGCAATATGGACTCAATCATTTTGAAGCTGGCATCTATGGCAAACATCAAGAATTCTGCAGTTATCTGTTCCTGACATCAATTAAAGGAATCCCTATGAATTATTGCAAACCTCTATATATGTATAGAAGTTTAAGGTATGAGTGATACTGAAACCCTTCTCACTATTGATGGACTACAAGTGTCGGTCGTAGTCAAATGACCATGGTTAACCTATTTGACTAATGCCATGCAACGCGAAGGCCGCCTCGGTGTAAGCAGTCGCTGGAGCGGCGCTGTTCCATTTTTAATGACGTGCCAGATGTTCTGAGTTAAACACATTTTCACCTTCTTGTTATTCTGTGTTAAAGTTTCAGAGCTCAAGATTAAAAGGACAGGGGTGAGCGTCACGTGGCTGCTGTGGCAACTACTGGGAAATCGAATGCAGACAATCCTGGCAGATCAGCAAGTACTATTCTGCAAGTTAACATTGCCGGTCTCAGAACAGATCACAGGGCTGACGTCAATGTCTTGTAAACATTTCGACAACATATGTGCGTTTCTAGATTCTTCAGCTTTCATGCAAGAAGTGACAATAGATGCAATGCAGAAATGTCCTTCCTTCCAGATGAAATATTGCAGATACAGGCTTAGTTCAGGCACCCGGCAATGGGATCTGGTTCAGGTTTGCTCTTCCGGAGCTTATGCAGAACATCTGGGTTTTAAAAGGCGGTAAAATATGTAGATCTGCAATGAATGCAATCACCTTGCTTTGTAAAATACATAAATAGATTTTCATTTTAAAGGGGTTTTCTCACCGTGCTGTTTCCAAGAGCTACAGCCAGCTTAAGACTCATACTTCCTGGTTATGCTGTGGGTGGGTCTATAGCATATCAGCTCTGCTACTCCTAGCTATTCCTGTTATAGTGATATGATTGCAGGAAAAGGCTACAGAGCTTTAAAGAGTTAAAACTTGTATATAAAGGGGTTTTCTTACTACAAAGATTAGCTTTCAACATGTAGGTACAAGTAATTGAAGACTTTTTCTAAATACATTAGTCTTTTGATTTCACTTTACTCAGGAGATAAGCAAGATTTCTATGGTTACCTGACCATAACGCTGCTCTTAGATTAGAGCAGAGAACAGCGAGTGACATCCCTATGGTCGGGACAGCTCACTCAGAGTAGAATAATCTCTTAACAAGATTAGCTTTTGTTTGAAGATAAGCAATTGTTTTCAGGGCCATCTTTTCCATTGGGCACACTAGACAGTAGCCCGGGGGCCCGACTAGTATAAGGGCCCCAAGTGGTGTATGTATGTCCCAGGAATACAAGAAACATACCCTGGATCCTTTGGTTGGCTTTGCCTATTTAAGGGTGTGTTCACACGGCAAGTGCCAAAACCGCAAACCGCAAACCGCCTGAAAAGCCGTCTGAAAACCCGTGCAGTAGGGACATGCCCGAACTGTTTTTGTGTTTTAGGATGTGCAATCAGTTAAAAAACAAGGTGGTGAAGGGAGCCAAAGGCTCCCTGCCCTGCCAATTAGTCTTGTAGGCTGCAGGCTGACATAAGTGGTGTGATAATATGGGTGTGCTTGGGGGGGCTAGAGTCATGGCCTAGTGTGATATTATGTATTTGGGCAGGGCCCGCTACAAGGTTATGCCTGGGGGCCCATAATGTTAAGATGGTTCTGATTTTTTTCACTCCTCAGAACAGGTGAAGCTTTGAATCTTTTACTGAAGATTAGTTCTCCTGCACTTTGTCTTTGTAATGTGTCAGCTAGTTACAGAGAAGCTAAACATGCTAATCACTGCTATAGAACCACCCACAACCTCACGAGAGCAGTCTGAAAGAAAAGCTGACTTTGAGTGTGAAACTGCATGGTAAAAAAAAAACCTTTAACTTAGGCAAACTCCTGTGCCTAAGTCTGAATTATCATGTTTGCACTGACTGACTGACTGCAGCTTGGATCAATCAGAAAAGAGAAAGAGCAGAGAGAAGTGGTCAGTAACCTTGTTTATGCTTGCAATAGATAAAATCTCCTTAACAAAGCAAAATCAAAACAGCAATGTAGTTGGTAATAGTCTAAATGTACTTTTCCCTATATGTTAAAAGCTTATCATTGTGGTGGGAAGACCCCATTTATGCTTATGGGGGTGGGGGCTTGAGATGTAGGGTGCATGCATGATTAAAATAAAGCACCAGCGCCTTTGCTATTGTCAGCCTTTACTAACTGCAATCCGGGATGGATTTGCAAAATATATTACAAATTTATGAACATTTCCAAATGAAAATAGACTTCAGACCTGTTTACGTTTCTTATTTGCCATTTTTACTGGATTGCAAACTTGTCATTAGGAGACATGAAATCTGAGGTGAAATCCACACGAGTCAGGCGCAGCTTTCACTGTGGATTTACCCTGGATTTCTCCACAGAAAATCTGTAGTGTGAACGCAGCCTTAAAGTTAAGCTCTCACATGTCTGACTGTGAAGGAAAGATGAATTGTTGTCTGTCTCCAAAGACAACGAGAAGAATTTTTAAAACAGCATCTATAGGTTCCCGGCATTGTGTGAAATGCAGTGCATTGTAAAAGATGAAACAAGGTTATTTTATGCTCATCTTATATATTTTTACCTAAGAATTTTACAGAATACCTTGTTGTTTTATACAATATGTAGCATTTCTTTGCCAAAGTATCAAATAATAGAGAACGGCCAATGTATAATAAAAATAAAATAGATACAATTTAAACTAATTAAAATAATAAAATAGATGAGAAATAATATTAACAAACTTATCTGAATGTTAACGCTGTGTCATACTTGTCTTGTATTTATTAAAGGGGTTTTGCCATGAAGTAAAATTGACGTGGGAAGCTTGCAAATGAAATAACAAACATTTTCACCATTCATCATTATTAAAAATTCTGCACCGTTTTTGTTTTAGCTGCTCCTTTAGTGATCCATTGTTTACAGCTCGTCTCCAGGGGATACGACCAGGGCTGAGAGCTCCTCAGCCCTGGCCGCAAATGCTAAGACATCACCTCTCTTCTCAGGCAGCTACTGAGTGTTCAAAACCCAGGTGCTGTCATTCTACTCCCGTCATCTTTACTTCTTATTAATTAGTCAAACAGTGCAAATAAATAAAAAATAAACCTCATTGATGTTTGTGCATTGATAAAGAGAAAACAAAAACCACAGGTTTGGTTCCTGCAGGGATTTGAACCTAGGACCCTTGTGTATGGAGGCAAAAACTTTACCTCTCAGCTACTCACAATGCTGTACATAAACAGACCTTTCTTTGACTACAGAGAGGACAGGCCTTGGTGATGTCATCCTGCTGGGTCACATGATATGCAATTTAAACAAATCACACACATTCCCTTCTGAGCACACAGAGCTGGATGCAGGAGGTATGAAATGAGATCGTGGCAAAACCCCTTTAAGGTTTGGGCATGAATAGAGATTATTTCATTTTATGCCTTCAAGTGTAAGGCATCCTACAGATTACCATCTTTTCCACAATACTTGTAATTTTTCTATAATATTCTATAATTTGTAATACTGAGTTCATAGAGGGTGTATGTGATCAGAGGTACATATTACAGGCGGCATCATCTTTAGGATTATACACAGGTCTTTCAAAGTGGAAAAAATATCCTAAAAAGTCTTAAAGGGGTTTTCTCACTACAAAGATTAGCTTTCAACATATAGGGAACGGTAAATCAAGACTTTTACCAAATACATTGCTATTTTGATATTGCCCTGGTCAGGAGATTAGAGAGATTTTATCTGCTCTGTGTGCACCTAGGTGTATCTAGGTTACCGTTGATATCTCCCTTACAGATTAGACAGAGAGCAGGGAGTGACCGTGGTTGGCTGGAGAAGAATCATTATCTCAAACAAAATTAGCTTGCTTACGTTTGAAAAGCACTCCTAGGAGGTCTGTGAGCAGTTATACATACAGCCTGAACTGATGAAACAAATGTGAGAAATGCACTCTGTCCCCCTCTGTTATCAGGCAGGAGGTAGAGGGAGAGCAGAGTGCATTCTTCACATTTGTTTCATCATTTCAGGCTGTATAACTGTTTACACCAATGCAGGTGTTTTGGTTACAAGGAGCTTGTGGAGGGAGGTGACAGCTCTGCAGGATATGTGCAGAGCTGTGACATCCTCTCTCTTCCACTCCTCACATAGAATGATGATGTCACCAGTCTTTAGTGAGGGAAAACATGCCTACTGGGAGGACAGACATGCCTGCCGAGAGGAGAGGCATGACTATTGAGAGGAGAGACACTGATTTTTGCTTTACCCATTACCTGACCTTGGCTATATTTACCTACTGTTCCTCTGCCTTGTGATTCTGTACTGCTTCTCTCGACTGTTGCTGACCTGGCTAGTTTGACCTTCCGTAATTGTGTTTAGTGTTAGTTGTGTCTGCGTCTTGTTTACTCACCTACTTAGTGTATCTCGCAGTCTTCGGTTGGAGCCAACCTGTTAAAGGGGTTGTCTCGCTACAATTATTGGGTTTTAATTAAAAGATCTTTAAAAAACAAGCAGCTTTGCAATATATGTTAATTACAAATGTCCTACTGATTTTAAGTTATCCCTGGTAGTAGGAGTGCATCAGCTCCTCAAATCACTATAGTTACCGACCTGTTGATTTTTCTCTCACTGGCTGTCAGTGCTGGTGACTCATCAGCTTCTCAATACAGGTCAGAGCACAGAGCCCTCCTCCCCCCCCCCCCCCCGGACAGTATGAGGCCACTTTTGATGCTTCTGTAGGGGATGGGGAAGGAGAGCTCTACTCCCAGCAATTGTGTCTGTGTAGCTGTGCTGACTGGATTAACCCTGTGTGTGCCTGCTCCCTCCTGCTCTCTACACAGATTGAGGAGAGCAGAGGTGAGGCTGATCTGTGGTCAGTACGATGTGACAGCAGTGAAGTGTGTTACTATAATCATGATGTGTCTGTGGAGCTTTGACTATACTAATAGAACAGATCAGGGGGCATGTGAACGGTTCATATCCCTCCCTGCTCTGCTGTATTAGTGACACATCGTGATTATAGTAACACACTTAACAACTGCCCTGTGTCTGTTCTGATGGGAGGACTGCACAGAACAGGGTTTGTTTGTTGTTGCTTGAGATGTCCGTGGAGATTTGTATGCTAAGCAGGGGGTATGGGAACCTTTACATGCGCCCCTGCTCTGCTATTAGCATACACAGCTTCACAGACCTCTGGCTCCATAGCCACTCATAGATCAGCCCTCTCCCTGCTGTCTCCTGACTCTGTGGAGAGGAGCAGCAAGAGGTCGGCGTCAGCAGAAGAGTGCAGGTGATACAGGAGTGAGCTGCTGACTTAGGCTGGTACACACAGGGTTAACTCTGGCAGCAAACCCCTTCGCCCTCCCCCTGCTTTATAGAAGTTGCAGCAGTCAGAGGAGGAGAGCTGTCTGTGTGCTGAGGGGAGGGGGAAGGGGGAGGAGAAGAGGCAGACAAGAAGCACGCCCCTGAATTCAAAAATCCTATGCTGCCAGACACTGAGGTAGGCTGAAAGCCTATAGTGTGACAACTCCTTTAAGGAGTCGGGCACCCCCAAAAGGCAGGGACAGGGGGTTGGGTACAGTGTCAAGTCCTCACTCTGTCTGGTGTCTATTCATGTGCCCTTGACTGGTTCCACACATAGGGACAGGTAACTGAAGACTTTTTCGGAATATATTGTTCTTTTGATATTGCCCTGGTCAGTAGATAAGTGAGATTTGATCTGTTTTAAGTGCACACAAGTGTCTCTAAGTTACTATCCATATCTCCCTTTCTGGAAATTGTTTAATTGTTTACCATTAAAAAGCAATTGTTTTCATTCTGTAGCTTTGTTTCCTGCAGATTAAATCTCCAGCATTCATGTCACTGTAACAGGCTCAGTTAGGTATAGCAGAGCTGATATGATAATCACTGCTATGGAACCACCCACAGCTTGACCAGGAAGTGTGTCTGAAGCTGGTTGTGACTCTGAAAAAGCATGGTGAGAATACCCCTTTACGTTGACCATGATATCACGGCTTTTTCTGTTATCCATTTGTAGATCACAACAAAAGCCATTGAAAAGTATGAAAAAGTTGAGATAACCTTATAATATTTAAAAGTTTAAATGCTTTTGCATTGATCACTGATAAAATGTGGTCTATTTGTTATCAAAATCCCAATTTTAGACACAATCTAACTCACTCTAACTCAATCTAATACTTTTAGACTAGTATTTCCAATTGGAATCCACTTGGGGAGAGAGCCCAACAAACAAAGGAAATCAATTACTTTTTTATTGTTTACTTTGAGCTCTGATGAAGTTTCCTGCAGCCATGTCACTGCAATCAGAAGAGCTGGAAATGCAAATCTAATATGCTAATCACTGCTATAGAACCACCCACAGCCTAACCAGAAAGAGTGGTGAGGTGTGAATCTGAAGCTGCATGTGGATCTGTGAAACAGCATGGTGCGAAAATCTTTTAAAGGACCAAGGGCGATATGTATTATTTATGGCGTTTAGATGCCAATTTTGAAGCGCATTATAATAGTATAGAATGCGCCTGAATCTATTAACCTGTTCTACTGCGGGTCATAAATTAGGCGCAGAAATGACACTTCTGGCTCAGGTTAACCACTTTCAAAGTGCTCTACCTGTTCCAGCAGTAATGCGCCTGGAATTGGCGCATTGAAGCTATAAATCTATATAGTATGGTTCTAATGCGCCGCGCCTCCCGCACGCCTCCCGAAATTAGGCGAATTACAAACTGTCGCGGATGCTTTGTAATGCGCCTGATATTGGCGTGTGGGAGTTTTAAAAAATATAGCGAACAGGCGCAACCCCATTCATTCATGTCACCCCAAGCATTTTTTTTTTCGTCACGTTCCTTTTTATCCTCCCTGCATTCCAAGAGCCATAACATTTTTTATTTTTCCATCTAGATAGCTTGTTTTTTTGTGGGACAAGATGTACTTTTTAATGGTTTAATTGACTGTACCATATAATATACTGGGAAACCTCAAAACAATTCTGAGTGGGGTGGAATGTAAAAAAAATCCTCAAGGGCACCATTTTTGCGGTGGTTTTGCTTTTATGTTGTTTGCTCCTCGGTATAAATGATGTGTTATCTGGATTCTTCAGGTCAGTACCATTCCAGTGATACCAAATATGTAGGGTTTTTGTTACGTTCTAGTTCTTTTAAAATAATACAAACTTTAGGAATCTATTAACTTTGCTCTGTGGCGCCATTTTTTGTTTTTCTACCTAAGGACCTGAAGGAGAGCGCATTTTTTTCTTGTGGGCTGAAGTCTAATTTTATTGACACCATTTTGGGATACAAGCCACTTTTTGATCACTTTTTATTACAAATTTCTTTTTTTGGACACGAAATGAACCAAAAATGCAATTTTGGCATTGAGAAATTTATTGTTCTTGCACGGTCTATACTCTGCGGGATAAATTACCGTATATTAAATTTTAATAAACAGGACTTTAACAGACACGATGATACCAATGATGTGTCACTTTTTTACTTGTTTTATTTTCTTATTTGTAAAGTGACAAAAGAGGGGTGATTTGAACTCTTAGGGCGAGATGTCCAAAAATTGGCGGTGCTACGTCAGCTTTTAGGTGCATTAAATTAGTGTAATGTGCGCCAGAAAGTCCGACCCTATCAAAAATCTGGCGTCAGGTACACCTTGCATTGTAAACATAAGGCGCCTAAAAATTATGCGCTGTACGCCTCCATAACGAAATGCACCTATTGAGGCGCATTTCACATTTTACAAGTATGTGTTAGGCGCATTACATACTCTACCAACTAAATGTTTTGTGCCACGATTAGCGCAAATCGCAGCACATAGCATATCATTAGAAGTGTATGTAATGCCCCTATCGAGGCACATCGCGCATGGAGGCGCATAGCTTATCATTACAAGGATATGAAATGCGGCTAACACATACTTGTAATGCGCCTAACACATACTTGTAAAATGTGAAATGCGCCTATCACATATACACTTGTAACGATGTGCTATGCGCCTCAATGGGCACATCATTTTTAGGCGCATTACAATGTGTCATTCCTGGCATTTAATGCACCTAGTTTTGGTGTACGACAGTTCATTTACATCCAAAATATGGCGTCAAAAGCAGTTTTAGCTAAATATAGACCAAAAAAAGGGCGTTGGCGTCTTGGGAAATGTCACCCTCAATATTCATCTATTTTTTTTACTTACCCATTTAGTCCCCCTAAGGTACCATTCACACAGCACAGTGCTAATACCGGTCGGAAATGCTGACCGGTATTTGCACTGTTTGGGGCCGTGCACACGGCCGCCGGTGGACGGCTTTTGTCCGCTGTTTGCGGAGAAAAGCTCTCCACCCTCGCATTGAGATGTTTATGTTCCGCCCGAAAACCGGGCGGAAGAATGAACATGCTCAATCTTTTTCGGATTGCCAGCGGTGTAAAAAACCGCCCCGCAGAAAACCTGTACAGTGGGGACTGCTGCATGGGTTTTCCATAGAGGCCCGTTTAAAAGTTTGTCAGCCGGTTTGCAGACTGTTTTAAAAACCAAAAATTGTCTGTAAAACCAGCTGAAAACCCATGCAGTGGGGACAAGCCCTGAGGGACATGACCACCAGAGGACGCGAATGATTGTACGCTGTTCTGCGTTATGCATATAATGCAAAAAGGGGTACATAGATGGCGCTCCTATGAATTTTTGTCTATGGCAGGAGGTCATTGGAGCAGTACTTGGCTGTCATGAAAGCTTTCATTAGGCTTCTGGCTGCTATGGAACCCACTTGGCACCACACAATCTCATCACTGGGAAGCCAATGAGGGGAGGAACGGAGCACAGCGTTCCAATATTTAAACAGCAGAGATGGGAGTCGGTTCCGATCTCTGCTCTCACCGGTGGGTGTCAACTGTCTGTAACAGCTGTGTATGGAGTTGGCTTAGCGAATGAGCCGACTCTATTCTCCCTTAGCGTCGCTATGCTGTACTGGCACGTCATGGAGCACTAAAGGGTTAAACTATTCTTTAGCTGATGCACTTCTGTGATTTGTGTCACTGTCTTGTTGTATCACTCAATGTCTCTTCAGCTTGAGGTCTTGGACATCTCTATAACAAGTCTTTGGAGATTTTCTAAAAGTTTCTCGCATCAAGGCAGGATTCACACTCACCAATGTTCCCTGAAAAGAACAGATTTGTCAACAACTAGGCTTAGTGTGCCCTACTTAATGGGCCAAACACCTCTGAAACCCACACAGCCAATTTTATCTCCTTAATCGCAAGGCTGTGACCATACGGCAATGTAGAAATACTGGTTGGATTCTGAACTAGAATAGGATAAGTATTTTATAGCTGGTTTTAGTTTTATGTTACATGTTTTTTTGTGCAGTATTTGGGGACAGTTTCCAGATTTCAGCTGTCCCATTGCATTGAATAGTACAATAATCTGCAATTTTTCAAGTGAAATAAAACAGATGATGGTACATGTTACAAGTTTTTTGAAAAAAGTTGCTTTGGAAATCTGACCATCAGAAAATCCGAGCTGTGCAGACTATAACTCAAATTTTTGCATTGAGGGCTATGGAAATGGTTTGAGGACAGTTTCTCACCAATTTCAAAATCCGAAAACCGTGTCAAAAACTGACTACAAATCATTGCTGTCTAGATGAGCCCTAACACTGTTTGCCATTAGCTCTTAATTTTTCTCCCTATACTGTGAATGTTTACTCAACGAGAAGTCATGAACACCATAACTCTTTTTTCGTTAGTTTAGATTGTTTAAAGGGGTTGTATCATTTCATTAAATGGTCTTCAGAATAAGGGGACAGTGAAAACAAGCAACTTTGCAATTGGATATGATTTGCAAAGCTGTCTTGTTTTCACAGTCTGCCTTATCTTCGTTTTCTGCTCCCCAGTGCCGGTCGGATCCCACCTCCTTTCATTTCATTGGCTGACGGCTCTACTAATTTACATTTACATTCTGTTCGGCCTCCGGTCGTATTCATGGGAGCATGCATTCCTGCCTCTCTCACTCAGAATAAGGGGCCGGCAACAATTTCACTCTATACAGCCACCAGCTTCTCAGTGACACTGCAGCTGCTTCTACAATCAGAAAACAGCAGAATTGTGCCTCGGTGCCTTGTGTAAACATAGAAGGGAGACGGATCTGTGCTGTGGATGAGTTCATAGAAGACTGGATTCAACTGTAACAAACCTCCAGCTGTGAGAGGAGAAGAGATCAGTGCTCTGAGTTCATAGAAGGCTGTCTAGAATGGGCTGTGGTATGTAAACAGCTCTTGCAAAATAAGACTGCAAAGGGAAAGGACACAGTGACATGTGGACTCAGACAGAGAGAGGAGGGGGGAACACACTGACTTGGGAGCGAGCATGAACAGTGAAGGGGGGGATGATGTCTTCGCCCTTTAGTTAAGAAACACCCAGCTGGGAGGGGAAGAAACGCCCCTGGATTTCAGGAACTGAGAGAATCAAGCTTCAAGAAAACAGCCAAACTGATGAAGCGATACATCCCCTTTAAGAATTGTCTATAACCGTGAATTAGTTAGCAACCAGATCCCGTTTTATTAGTAATCTATGCAGAATTCCAGGTGACTCAAAAGGTTCACTTACGTTTTCTTGCAAATATATCTACTCTAAAATTGCTATAGAGTTTGCAAAAGTTAAGTGTTTGTCTTCAATAATTATTAAGCATAGAGTACACAGGCTATAACAGTATCACCATAGCTTTATATGAATCTTCACCAACTAATACTTTTATATCCTTCAAGTCCAGTCGCAGACCAGGCAGCTCTGGTGTTAGTGGTTTTAATGGAAGAATAAAGACTAAAGTAGATTAAAGGAAGAACAAAGTCCTGCATTTTTCCTTTCCTGGTGGAGAGCCCACAAGCAACACCATGAAAGTTTGTCCAGTGTAAGCCGCCAGATTTGCATCGGATGTGAGTCACAAACGGATCATGTAGAGGTTGTTGTACATCATCGGTTATCATCAGAAAAACTATTGGACTGTGCACAGGGCAGTTCCTACAGAAAAACGGGCCAGCGTTCAGCATGTAACTCTGCCTGGATCTTTGAAAATGGCTGTGCAGAGTTATCAGTTGTGACGCCAGAGATATGGCTGGGAGGGTTCATTACCATCCCTGCCTTCCCGATTGTATATACAGTGCTCAATGATTGCTGTATATACACTTCAGTATTGTAGGAGGTGTGATTAAGTGGTATCATCATGCATCCTGCGACACTGGTTGTCCTAGGTCAGAAGCCTAGCTCCCAGAGCTAGCTGATTGGCAGGGGAACAGGAAGAGGTGAGAACTTTTTTTTTTTTAGCCTACACACCTGCCTATATCTACTTACAAGGGGGGCTAAATGTACCTACAGTGAACTATATCTTTCTACAGGGGGGGCTATATCTACCTACAGGGAGCTGTCTACCAACAGGGAGTATATACCTGCCTACAGGGGGCTATATCTACCTACAGGGAGCTGTCTACCAACAGGGAGTATATACCTGCCTACATGGGGGCTATATTTACCTACAGCTGGATATATTTACTTACAAGAGGGCTATTTTACCTACAGGGAGCTATATCTACCTGTAGGGGAGGCTATATTTATGTACATTGGGCTATATCGACCTACAGAGGTGCTATCTCTACCTACAGAGGGCTATCTCTACTTACAGAGGGATGTATTTACCTACTTATAGGGGGCTATATCTACCTACAGGGGGCAAATAATATGTACTTACAGGGGGTATATATCTACCTAAAGGGGGATATACCTATCAACAGAGGTATATATATATATATATATATATATATATATATATATATATATCTACATACAGGGGGCTATAGCTACATACAGGGGGCTTATATACCTACCTAACTACCTACTAGGGGCTTATTTACATATCTACTGGGGGCCTCTATATCTACCTACCATCTGGGGTTACATACTAACCTATATACAGGGGCCTATATTCCTACCTACAAGGGCCTTGTATACCCGCCCACCTACCTACAGGAGGGTGGGCGGGTATACCAAAATACTATAACAGGGGATTTAACTACCTTCTTTATGAGGGTACAAAGCAAGACTAAAACTTGGTGCACAAATGGAAGCTCCATAGCCGTTTAGACCTAAACCACACTGACTGGAACAAGGTCTTCAAAAATTGCAGAACAGATAATAAATGGAGATTTTTAAAACACCAGAGATTTTTAATAACATGGTATGTGCCTACTGTGAGAGGTACAGACCTTATGGTAATAAAAGGATAACAAACAGGAAAAAAAACAATTTGGATCAACAGAGATGTAAAGGAGGCAATAAATAACAAAAAGAAAGCGTTTCAGCTTCTTAAACAGGAGGGCATTGAGGAGGCACTAAAAAGCTATAAGGAAAAAATAAAATATGTAAAAAAACAGATTACCAAAGAGAGGAAAACTAACCCAAAATATTTTTAACTATGTAACTAGTAAAACTGAAACTAAAAAACTGAAAATGTTGGAACTTTGAAAAGTAATGAGGGAGGTATTGTAGAGGGCAATGAGGAAAAAGCAAACCTATTAAACATTTTTTCTCCGACGTATTTACCAAGGAAAATTACCTTCCTGTTCTTGGGCAGAATGATGAGATGAACCCCACCTTATATGTTTCTTGTCTAACAAGGGAAGAAGTGCAGCTTCACCTTAATGAGATTAAAATAGACAAATCACCAGGTCCTGATGGTATATACCCCCATGTTCTAAGGGAGTTAAGTAATGTCATAAATAGTCCCCTTTTCTTATTATTTATGGACTGTATAATAACGGGGTAGGTCCCAAAGGATTGCCTCATAGCAAATGTGGTGCCAATATTCATAAAGGGG
The DNA here is from genome assembly GCA_025379985.1 of Phyllomedusa bahiana. NCBI lineage: Eukaryota > Metazoa > Chordata > Amphibia > Anura > Hylidae > Phyllomedusa > Phyllomedusa bahiana. The sequence goes on from JAODAL010004884.1 coordinate 108,444, forward strand.
TCAAAAAGTGATCCAGGAAACTATAGGCCGGTAAGCTTAACCGCTGTTGTAGGTAAAATGTTTGAAGGTTTTCTCAGAGATGCTATCCTGGAGTATCTCACTGAAAATAAATGTATAACACAGTTCCAGCATGGGTTCATGAAGGATCGGTCCTGTCAAACTAATCTCATCAGCTTCTATTAAGAGGTCAATTGTAGACTGGATCGGGGTGAGGCACTGGATGTCATATATCTAGATTTCTCTAAAGCATTTGATACTTTGCCACATAAAAGTTTGGTAAATAAAATGAGAATGCTTGGACTGGGGAATAATGTGTGCAAGTGGGTAAGCAACTTGCTCAGTGATAGAAAACAAAGGGTGGTGATTAATGGCACATACTCATACTGGATCCCTGTTACTATTGGGGCACTACATTGGTCAGTATTGGGACCTATTCTCTTTAATATATTCATTAATGACCTTACACATGGCTTGCACAGTAGAATATCAATCTTTGCAGATGATACGAAGCTCTGTAAAGGAATCCACACAATAGAGGATAATGTGTTATTACAAAGAGATCTGGATAAGTTGGAGGCCTGGGCAGAGAAGTGGCAGATGAGGCTTAACACAGATAAATGCAAGGTTTTGCACATGGGGAGGAAAAATCCATTACATGATTACATGTTAAACAGAAAAACGCTGGGAAAAAGTGACTGGAGAAGTACTTGGGAATCCTGGTGGACAGTAAACTTAACTGTAGCAGCCAGTGTCAGACAGCAGCTGCCAAGGCAGATGAGATCATGGGGTGTATTAATAGGGGCATAGATGCACATGATGAAAACATCATTCTCCCATTATACAAGTCACTGGTCACACCACACAGGGGATATTGTGGACGGTTTTGGGCACCAGTGCACAGGAAAGACATTGTAGAGCTTGAACGGATTTTTCTGTTCTATTTTCTTATTTATTTATTTTACATTTTATTTAAGGGTGCATCCAAACGGCATAGACATAATACCGGTTGGAGTCTGTCTTATGAATCTGGGCGGTATTTTGTTGTCTTTTCCATGGTTTTGGGGGATTCGTCCCTCCCCTTCAACCATTGAAATGCACATCTTCCTTCCGAAAACCGGGCAGAAGATTGAGCATGTTCTAAGTTTTTCGGAACGCCGGTGGTGTAAAATACCATCAGGCAGAAAATCCATTCTATGTGGACTACTGAATGGATTTTCCATTAAAGTCTATGTAGATGGTTGACAGTCCGTTTTTAGACGGATTTCAAATTGCCGCTTGGACGAACCCTAGAGTTTTGCTCCCTGCATTTAGCATTGTTGAGGGACTCAGAAACCATATTTGCACTTATCTGCACTTGTAAGGGTACAGATAAGTGGAACTGCATATGTACAGCAGGAATGCTATTTTTGATGGTGCTTTTTCATACAGTTCTTGTGGGGATAACAGGAACCAAACGCATCCAGGTCTGGCCTCGAGTTTCCAGTATAGGAGAACTGCTAGTGCATATATTGATCTGTTTGCTGCTGTAGCCAAACCTTGTACAGGCATATTGCATATAAAAGATATGCTCTATGGATTAAAATGGTCCCATTTAGACTGCGGGATAAAATATATGGATAATACTATAGCAGGAAAATCTAAATAAGCACAAGCCTCTCTATACAAGGTCGTGTTTCCCAGATATTGTTATGTCCGCACAGGCTTCACAAACATAGGCTGGATAGAGGATGCTAAGCCAAGCACCATACATTGCAGATTCAACTATCCCAATTACTATGGAGGCTGAAAGTGAGATGTATGATGTATTGCTGTAGGGAAGCAATTCTGGAAAAGAGGGCAAGGCAATAGAAAGCGCGAAGCAGAAAAATGTGATCAACGTCAGTTCGATAAAAGTCCCATTTATTAATGATTGTAATTTACTGCAGGATTCTGAAATAAGAATATACATTAAGTTGGAACCCAATAGGCAGATCATTGGGTATCGGGTAAAATGAGAAATCTATAAAAAGTCTAAACATATAGAATTCTATGTAATAATAAATATAAGTATTCCTCATATTCTGTTCAGCTTCATATATTTATGGCAGCCCAAGGTCACAATCCATTTTTTGTTTGTCGAGAGGGTCAGGGGGCGTCTTTGACTATATGTTCATATGTGGCAGGTTGTCATTTTATTTTGGTTAGGGCTTGCAAAAATCCATGCACGTCCTGCAGAAACAAACCAGATGGCTTGGAATGGATTCTTAGTTACAAAAAAATTTAACTTAACCCTGGAATGTAATAACCTATAGATCCTTTGATCACAGCAATTACCTCCACCAAACATTTCCTGCCACTGCAAATAGGATTTGCACAATGTTGTTTAGACTATTCCTCTCTGTAAAGATATTCAGTTTATCAATTTTTCTAGGATTCCTTGAGTGCAGGCCCCTCCTTAGGCCCATCCAGAGCCCCAAACCATGATGCCCTTTACAAAATGCTTCATAGTTGGGATGAGGTTTTGGTGTTGACAAGTGGTGTTCTTGTTCCTTCAAACGTGAATTTGTGCTAAAAAATTCCACTTTTGCTCCTCATCTGACATTTTCTTGAGATGAACTGAATGGTCCACAATACTGTTGGTGAAATATCCTATGGACACATGAATCTAAAGATTACAGGAAAACGTGAGACAAACAATCTGTGACTTCATGCTGAAGAGACATTGGGCGATCTTAGAAGACCCAGACCAAACAAACAAGTCAACTAAAGAATGGTTGAAAACATGCTTGGACTGGCCCATAGGGGGACAGGGTAAACCCCAGATGGGCCCCTGGGCATGGTGCCACCCTGGGCATGGCAGGCCTGAGGATTCTTCTCAGGAAGAAAGGCAGAAAAAGAGGGGCAGAAAACAGTTATGTGCAGTATGTGCAGTATAAAGCAGCTGTAGAATGGGCGCCAAGATTCAACTCCACTGGTGGGTCAAAAAAATCAACTCTATGGATGGGCCAAAAGAATTAACTCCACTTTAGGGCCTTCATAATCAACTTCACTGGTGGGCCCCGAGAATCATCTCCATAGATGGACAAAAATATTCAACTACATTGGTGGGCCAAAAGAATCAAGTCCACTGGTAGGCCCCAAGAATCAACTCCACTGGTGGGCCCCAAGAGTCAAGTCCACTGCTGGGCCCCAAGAATCAACACCACTGATGGGTCCCAAGAATAAAGTCCACTGGTGGGCTCCAAGAATCAAGTCCACTGATGGGCCTTAAGAATCCAGTCCACTGGTGGGCCCCAAGAATCAAGTCCACTGGTGGGCCCCAAGAATCCAGCCCACTGCTGGGCCTCAAGAAAAAAGTCCACTGGTGGGCCCGAAGAATAAAGTTCCCTGGTGGGCTCCAAGAATCAAGTCCACTGGTGGGCCTTAAGAATCAAGTCCACTGGTGGGCCTCAAGAATCAGTCCACTGGTGGGCTCCAAGAATCCAGCCCACTGCTGGGCCCCAAGAATAAAGTCCACTGGTGGGCTCCAAGAATCAAGTCCATTGGTGGGCCTTAAGAATCAACTCCACTGGTGGCTCCAAGAATCAACTCCACTGGTGGGCCCAAGAATTAACTCCACTGATAGACCAACAGAATCAACTCCACCGGTGACTCCCAAGAATCATCTCCACTGTTGGGTCCTGATAATCAACTCTACTGGTGGGCAAGAGGAACCAACTTTACTGGTGGGTCCTACGCACTCCAGTCCAACACTGCTTTATTTCCCTTTATCTATTTCTTGCCCAGCTCTCTGCTAACTCACCCCTGCAGAGAAACAGACTGCCCCCTAAAGGCTGGTCACTCATGTCCAGTATACTGGGCAATCTAAACATTTCTAAATTCTGTTATCCAGAATACTGGGCAGTGACAATTTGCTAGTTGGATACATTATAATATCAGCATATAGGACAAAAACACAGCAGGACAAAAACACTCACATCACTTACAATGCCACCACAGCTGGGTGTTTTGAAGCTGTAGGTGAATTGCAAGGTTGCTACTTGTGACTATTTACGATCACTATCTGGTATAAGTCTGAACACAATAAAATCTTTTCATGCCCCAATATTCTTGAGATAATTTTTAGACTTGCACCTTTATTTACATGACTTTGGAAAAAATAATTCTGATCATAATAATGGTGCATTATTACTATATAAGCATTGTTTATAAATTATAACTAATAAATACATTTGTAACATTTTTTACTTCCTTAAAGGGGTTTTGCCACGAAGTAGAATTGATGTGTGAAGCTTGCAAATTAAATAACAAACATTTGCACCATTCATTATTATTAAAAATTCTGGACCGTTTTTGTTTTAGCTGCTCCTTTAGGGATCCATTGTTTATAGCTCGTCTCCAGGGGATACGACCAGGTCTGGGAGCTCCTCACTCCTGGTCAGACATCCCCTCTCCTCTCAAGGCAGCTACTGAGTGTTCAAACCCAGGTGCTGTCATTCTATTCCTGTCCTCTGTGCTCCTTGGTAATTAGTCAAACAGTGCAAATAAATAAAAAAGAAACCTCAATGAGGTCTGTGCATTGATAAAGAGAAAAGAAAAACAAGTTTGGTTCCTGCAGGGATTTTAACCTAGGAACCTTGTGTCTGGAGGCAAAAACTTTACCTCTCAGCTACTCACAATGCTTTACATAAACAGACCTTTCTTTGACTAGAGAGAGGAAAGGCCTAGTGATGTCATCCTGCTGGGTCACATGATGCAATTCAAACAAATCACACACGCCCCCTTCTGAGCACACAGAGCTGAAGAGCTGGATGCAGGAGGTATGAATTGAGATTGTGGCAAAACCCCTTTAACTTGGAATCAGATTAGGATATGTCATAAATCACCGGCTCAGAATAAAATAGATTAAACATTGACTATTAACATTCAACAGAACTCAGCATAATATTTCCATCGCCCGGTGCCAGGTTCCTATCCTCTGTATCTCTGCTCTGACAAGAAGTAGGTCACCGAAAGCAGGAAATCAAGAAAATAAATAAAATATAAACACCTGATAAAGAATTCGCCGGCGCGAGGATCTTCCTATTGGTTTTGAAAGTTTGTCAGAAAATCTATTTTCAGCAATTTTCCATGCTGCCTACGGGAGTGTAATTCAGTGAAGTCCAGACTACAGAGCAACAGAAACCAAACGGTGCAATGAGGAGGAAAAACAACAAAAAACCCATCCTGTAGTGTTTCTTCTGGTACGGAATATGATGATATTTGATGTGGCAGCCAGTAAATTCCAAAAATATTAATTTGCACTTACATATTACTGAAATGAATGCTATTTGCTTTGCTATTAACTTTATTCATTACTTTATTATGATAATAAATAACAAAAATAAATAAATAAATACGACAAAGAATAATAAATAATTACAATGTATCAGTAAATGATTCACTCACATGACCTTGATATGTATCCATCCAAAGAACACTGGCCATCATTTACTAAGGTTGCTTTCACACGGTGCATTTTTGGTGCATTTTTTGATGCGTTTTTTTCTTTTTTTTTTGCTGAAATGTACAGCATGAATTACTGTGCATTTCTGCAAAAAAAAAAACTGCACATAAAAAGCATCAAAAAATGCACCAAAAACACACCGTGTGAAAGCAACCTAATGTGGTTGCACCAAAAAAGTGTCTTAAAATGCGGCAAAAAGTGGCTTAGTTTTTAACAGAAGGGACAGTTAAATGAAGACTTTTTTTTGAAGATTTTACTCTTTAATCATGAGATGAGACATTTTATGTGACTTTGAGTGCAGACAGTTTTCGATGGTTACCTGCTTGCTAGACCGTAACTCTGTTATCTGATTAGTTGCGAGAGCAGGGAGTGATGTCAACCCACGTACAAACAGAGCATCCAGAGAAAACGAATTATCTCTAACAAGATTACAGATAAGCAACTGTTTTAGTCCTCACATCACATGTACCTTATGTTTACTGAACACTAGATCTCTTGCACTTGTCAATATAACAAGTCAGCTAGTTACAGAGACCCTAGATATGCTAATAACTGCTATAGAACCACCCACACCCCGAGAGTAAAACTGCTTGTGACTCCTTGAAACAGCATGGTGCAAAAACCCCTTTAAGGCACTTTCTGCACACTGCTTGACACAGGGAAGTGACTTTGTGAAAAATGGACATGACCACAATGCGACGCATTGTGCAAAAAATGTTGGCGTAGAAAGTAAGCCAACAAAAAAAAAATGGTATAAAAATTAAGATCTATCTAAAGCTGCACGAACCACTGTGATAGACGTGGTGCATTTTTAGCCTGCCTAACTTCTAGACAGCGATAGTAATTGAGGATCACTGTTCATTTAAAATCAAGTAATAAGGGAACCACTGGCAGAGGAACTACCCCTAAAAGGGCACCCCCACCCTAAGGGCTGTCTTAAAAGCATTATGGGCCCATGGTCACAGCAGTGTGCTGAACCCAGCCCAAGCACTTGAAATCAGATCAGATCACACCTATAACCATGCCCAAGGACATTCAATCATGTCCAGCAGACCAGCCACAAAGCAACAGTGGAGTTGCTAGGGTCTATATAGATGTAATTATATTAAATCATATATTTGATATAAGTACATACAAATAGCTGAAAAAGACTTATGGACTGATAAGGGTTAAATAAACACTCCTGACTTGGGGATTCAGGGGATGCACCCTAGGATTCCCAGGACATACCTCTAACCAGGTGCCGGCCTGGAGGCCTAGGGCCCACCAGGGGAGTTGATCTTGGGTCCCCAACCTATAGCTACTGTACATGAAAATATTACCTGTTGAGTTTTAAGCCTCTCAGATATAAACGCGTGCATTTTACCACATAATACAGTGTGCAAAACAGAACGGTATTGTGCAGTAGGCAATACCAAGGGAAACCAGGGATCTTTCCCGTTTGCACCCCGGTTCGGCCCGCCAACAAAACCCCCCAGTGGCCTTGGAATGGGCAAAGGAAGGGGAAAAAAAAAGGTTGCTTTTTTGCTGCGCCTCCCCAAAACCTCTTACTGTACCCTCCTGCTTCCCCGGGGTGTGCTCCCGGGGGGGCCCCCTTTGGCTAAAAACCCGATTTTGGGCAGTGGTTTTTTGCTAGAACTTTTGTCACCCCGGGATTGTTTGTAAGTTTGCCCCCCCCCCCCACTTTACACACCCCCCGCCCCTTTTACAAGCCCTCCTCCCACTCAAAATCATTATCGCCCTGTTTTTATTGTTACTTATTCTAAGAGTCATTTTTTTCTTTTTCAGGGTTTTTGGGCTTTTGCGAAGGGGGCCAAAATTTCCCACCCAAAACCCCCCAGCCTACATGAAAATCTGCCTTACACCGCAACCATGCTTTTCTTGCCCCCCCCACCAGGGTAATACAATATCCAAATTCCCCCACCAGGCCCGCATGCCAAAATTGCCCCCCCCCGCTGACAGGGCTAATTTACACTCCCCCCACCCGTTTTTTATCCCCTTCCCCCCCCCCCCAGCCCCATACAAAATTGCTCCCCCCCCCAGCCACATTTCAATTTTCCCCCCCCCACCAAACCCACATACAAAAAATCCCCCCCCACCAGGGCCCCCCCTACAATATTGATCCCCCCCCAGCCCAAAATCCCAAAATCCACTCCCCCCACCAGTTTAAAATTCAATATCCCCCCACCCGCCCACTTTCAATATATGGAATTTTTTTCCCCCAGCCCCCCCTACCTTTTCTGCTCCCCACCAGCCCACACACAATATCCCCCCCAAAAGCCAAACCCCAAAACCCAATTTTCCAAATTTCCCCACCAAACCCCCTATAATATTTGCTCGGCCCCAACAGTCCACATACAATATTCGCTTGCCCCACCAGCCATATACAATATCAGCTCCCCCATCAGCCCACTTTTAAAAATCTGCTTTCCCCCCCCCCTCCCCAAATTCATATCTGCTCCCCACAGTCCTTTTTACATATCCCCCCCCCCACCAGCCCACTTTCAATTCCCCCCCAAAAGCACCCAAAAAATAACCCCTTCCCCACCAGGCCCCATATTTTAAAAATTTTTTGCTCCTCCCAAAAGTTTACATACAATATTCGCTTGCCCCACCAGTCATATACAATATCAAACTCCCCAAAACAAGGCCCCCACAAACAATATCCCCCCCCATCCGGGCCCCCATAAAAATTTCCCCTCCCACCCGAACCCAAAAATAAAAATTCTGCTCCTTACCCCCCCGCCACATTTCAATACCCTCCCCTTTCCCCCAGCCCCCATACAATATTTCCCTTCCCCCCAAAACCCCCCCCAAAACAAATCACCCCCATCAGCCCCCCAAAACAAATCCGCCCCCCAACCCGAAAACATTACAATATCCTCCCCTCCCCCAAACCAAATACAATATCCCCCCTCCACCCCGCCCCCCAAAAAATAATATCGTTTTCCCCCCCAGCCCACAAAAATACCCCCCCCCTTTACCAGCCCAAAACAATATCGCTCCCCCACCAGACAAAATACAAAATTTCCCCCCCTCCAACCCGCCCCTTACAATTTCCTCCCCTCCACCTGCCCCAAAAATTTTTTTCCGGGTCCCCCACCCGTTTTAAAAATAAAAATCCGCTTTTCCCCCCCGCCCCCATACAATTTTCCCCCTCACCACCCGACAAACCTACAATATCCTTCCCCCCACCGCCCCTACAATATCCTCCCCTCCACCAGCCACATACAATATCCTCCCCTCCACCAGCCCAAATATAATATCCGCTCCCCCACCAGCTCAAATATAATATCCGCTCCCCCACCAGCCCACATACAATATCCGCTCACCACCAGACAACATACAATATCCTCCCCTCCACCAGCCACATACAATATCCTCCCCTCCACCAGCCACATACAATATCCTCCCCTCCACCAGCCCAAATATAATATCCGTTCCCCACCAGCCCACATACAATACCCTCCCCATCACCAGCCCAAATACAATATCCGCTCCCCACCAGACAACATACAATATCCTCCCCTCTACCAGCCCAAATATAATATCCGCTCTCCCACCAGCCCACATACAATTCGTCCCCACCAGGAACTTTAAAATACCTCCCCTACCGCCAATACAATTTTCCTCCCCTCCCCACCCCAAATATAATTTCCGCTCCCCCCCCCACCCAAAATTAAATCCCCTCCCCTCCACCAGCCACATACAATATCCTCCCCTCCACCAGCCACATACAATATCCTCCCCCCACCAGCCACATACAATATCCTCCCCTCCACCAGCCCAAATATAATATCCGCTCCCCCCACCAGCCAACATACAATACCCTCCCCTCCAGCCCACATACAATTTCCCCCCCCCACCAGCCCAAAACAAATACCCCCCCCCCACCCCAAAACAATACCGCTCCCCCCACCAGTTCCATACAATATCCACCCCCAAATTTTCCCTTTGGGTCACGCCCCTCCCCCTTTTAAAAATATGAAACCCTTTAAAACACAAGAAGAAAGCAAAGTAAAACCCTCTAATCACGGGTCAGTTGTGCAGTCACCATTGACACATGGAATGGTCGGAAAACCCGCTCAGGGCCAATCACCTGGGGGGCAGTGAATACAGCACTGATAAAATACAGAAGCAAAGAAACCCTGGATATCCAAGAACTCACAGGAGTCGTCTTATCTGATGAGTCGTTCTCTCCTTTGATGAGTCGGTCACTTCTCTCATGAGTCATTCTTTTTCCCTTTTCTTCTCCATCCGACTCAGACCACCATAATAATTTCATGGTCAGCTGTCCCCGCAGAATTATCACCCAAAAATTTTGACTTTTCACTTTTCCAGAAATTCCCTACCCAATTTACCTCTAGTATGGGTGCCCCCCATTTAGTAAGTAGGTAGTAATATTGCCTACCATTAAGTAGATATAAAGACCTCCAGTAGCTTGGTATATAGGCCCACTGTAAGTAGGTTTAGTAGCTCCCTGTAGGTAGACAAGTATATATGTCCCCTGTAGGTAGATATACAGTCCACTGTAGATACGTATATATGTCCACTATGGGGAGATAGTTAGGGTTTCAGCCCCCTTTGAAAGGTAGTTACAGTTATGGGCCCCCTTTTAGGTAGATAGGTAGGTATATAGCCCCATTAGGTATACAGAACCTGTTGATTACAACACCTTAGGTATTTATACTTTTCCCCGTAAGTGACAGCCCCCTTTTATATAGTTTGGTTTTTCCCCCTCCCTGTAGGTATGTATACAACCTCCTGTAGGTATATTGCCCCCTGTTGATAGGTAGGTTCCCAACCCCCTGTAGACAAGTTGGTATACAGGGCCCCCTTTTTGGTATAGGAAACCCCCGTAAATTTTTATGCCCCAAAATTTGGGGGATAAACCCCCTGTAAGAAAATATGGGGCCCCTGTTGGTATAATTGTACCTGTTAACCCTTTCAAACCCCCTTTTGGTATAGATCCCCCATGGTAATTTTATCGCCCGTAGGGTATATTCCCCCTGTAGCTATATATGTCACCTGTAGGTACACAGCCTGCTGTAGGTATATATGGCCCTTGTAGCTATAAAGACACCTATAGGTATACAGTCCCTGTAGGTATATGTTCCACCTGTAGGTCTATAGCCCCCTATATGTATATACAACCCCCTGTATGTATATATGATCCCTGTAGGTATATATAGTCCCCAGGAGGCATGCAGTCTACTGGAGGTATAAATGCCCCCTGTGTATACAGGCCAAAAACAAACAAAAAACCCCCCATACCTCTACCTGCTCCCCCGCTGAGGAGCTCGCTCCCGGAGCTAATATCCGGTGTAAGGCCCGCATGGGGTTTAACACTTTGCCCAAACCGGGGGGTTGCTCCCCGGCTTCTCCTAGGCCCGAAGCCCCAGGGCCTTTTTAGCCCAGGAAAATTTGTGGGCCGGAGGCGAAAAAAGGGGCGTTGCTGTATCATACTTCCTGCACCATTTTTACCCCGTGAGCTGGGGGTTTCAGTGTGAGGTTAAAAGGGGAGCCAATGTTTTTTCCCCCATTGGAAGGGAAAATGCAGCGGTTTTTTACCCGTCACCGGTGCCTGTGCTGAGGACCAGGAAATTGGGGGAAATTTTAAAAAAGGGGGTTTTGGGGCCAATGGGCCCGTCTGAGGGCCCGCTTTGCCACCCCCGGGGTCCCCTGCTCAAAAGGGGCCCTCAAAGGCAACTGCCTAGAGTGCACAATAGATAAGACAGCAATGCCCACCCTACAGGGGCTTGACCTGTGCAAAACCTAGATGTATTTAAAACTGTTTCTTTTCCAATCCAAAATCGCTTGGGCAACTTATGGAGACCATGAAACTAGCTTTTAAAGGGGTCGTTACTACAAGGATCGCTGTTTTTACGTTTAAGATTTTTGCAAAAAAAAGTCACTTTGCAATATGTGTTTCCCTTAACCCGTTTTTCCTACCCTTTTTTTAGATATCCCTCTTGTTTTGGGGTGCATCAGCTCCTCAGGTCCAAAAGCTAAAAGACCCTGTTTTTTATTCTCCCCGAAAAGGCTGCCCCGCACTGGTTTTTATAGCTTTCAGACCTGTTTTTATTACTCTGATAGGCTGCCAGCTGGTTGTATAGCTACAAAACCCGTTCAAATCCCCCCCCCCCTTCTGAAAGTTACCCCGAAATGGGGACTATAGTACAGAAAAATTCGATTTTCTGATTTGTTGCCAGCACTGGGTATAGCCATTGGGCTGTTCGTCTTTTCTGATAGGCTGCCGCACTGGGCGCTTAGTACAGACCTGTTCAAACTTTTTATAGGCTGGGCCCGCCTGGTCGCCCATAGCTACAGACCGTTCGTTTTCTTCTTATTTGTCTGTCAAACACTGGTCGTATAGTTTTCCCGACCCGTTCGATCTTTTGTTAGGTGCCAGCCCCTGGTTTGCCATAGTTTCAGCCCGTTTGATCCTTTTCCTGATAGGCGTAGAAAAGGTTTTTATAGCTACAGACCCGTTCTATTCTTCCTTTATAGGCTGGGCCCGCACTGGTTACTAAAAGCTACAGAAACCCGGCTTCTATGCAAGCCTAGTAGAAGCCCGTAAAAAACACCCCTGAATTCAAAGTGAAAACCAAAAATTTAATCAAAGTTTGTGAAACAACCCCTTTAATGAGCACCAGTCTCGGCACATACCTGTCGTCTATAGGGTGAGCACCAGTTTCCCCGGGGGAAAAACCCGTGCCTATAGGGGGGAGCCCCCCAGTCCCCACCATACCCGTGTCTATAGGGTGAGCACTTTGTCCCCGCCATCCTGCCCCTATATAAAGGGGGGCACCCGGGTTTGGGACATAATTTCGTTAAGGGTGAGCACCAGTCCCGGCACATACCTGTCCTTTTTATAGGGTGGCCCAGTCCCCGGGACATTTTCCTGGGCATCTTTTAGGGTGGGCACCCGTCCCCGGGAATTTTCGTGTCGTCTATAGGGTGAGCACCAGTCCCGGGGAAAATACCTGTTGGGTTTTGGGTGAGAAATAAATCCCGCACCCTACCTGTCGTCTATAGGGGGGAGCTAAATCCCGCACATACCCTGGGTCTTTAGGGTGAGTATCAGTCCCAGCAAATAACCCGGCGTTTATTTGGGTGAGTATCAGTTCCCGCAAATACCTGTGTTATAGGGTTTAGCCCCCGTTCCGGGGACATAACCCGGGTCTATGGGTGAGAAAAGGTTTTCGGCACATACCCGTGTTATGGGTGAAACACCGGGCCCGAAACCCTACTGTCATTTTTTGGGTGAGCACCAGTCCCCAGCAAATTTCCCGTCGTTATAGGGTGGCACCAGTCTGGCACATTTCCTGTCATCTTTTGGGTGAGTACCCCGTCCGAAAATTCGTGTCGTCATAGGGTGGCACCAGTCCCCGGGAAAATAAAATGTTGCTATAGGGTGAGACCGTCCCGAAAATACCCCGTGTCTATAGGGTGAGGGGACCCGTCCCGGGACATAAAATGTGTCTTAAAGGGTGAGCCCGTCCGGCACATCCCGTGTTATAGGGGAGCACCCCGTCCCTCACATCCTGGTTTTATTGGGTGAACCCGTCCGGACATACCGTCTCTATAGGGTGAGCCAGGGGCCCGGCACATACCTGTCGTCTATAGGGTGAGCACCAGTCCCGGCACATACCTGTCGTCTATAGGGTGAGCACCAGTCCCGCAAATAAACCCGTGTCTATGGGGTTAACCGTTCGGACATCCCCCTTGTTATAGGGTGAACACCAGTCCGGACATTTGTTTTTATAGGGGGGGACCCGTTCCCGCAATCCTGTCGTCTATAGGGTGATCACCAGTCCGCAAACATGTTCGTTTATGGGTGAGCACCTCCGGCACATACTGTGTTTTGGGTGGCAAACGTCCCGGCAAATACCCGTCTCTTTGGTGAGACCAGTCCCAGACATACCTTCGTCTATGGGTGAGAAACATCCCGGCAAAACCTGTCGTCTTTTAGGGGGGAAAAAGTTTGGCACATACTGTGTCTATTGGGGAACACCAGTCCGCACATATGTCGCATAGGGTGACCCAGTTTTCCGACCATCTGTCTTATGGGTTTAGCCCGTCCGGCACTTTTCCTGTCGTCTTAGGGTGAGACCAGTCCCGGCATTTTCCGTGTCTTTGGGGGCACAGTCCCGCAAATTCCTGTTTATAGGGGGGGCACCAGTCCGGACTATGTGTTAAGGGTGAGACCAGTCCCGCACATACTGTTCTATGGGTGAGACCGTCCGGACATACTGTGTTTAGGGTGAGACCAAAACCGGCACATATGTGTTCTATAGGGGGCACCAATCCCGGCACATACCTGTCATCTATTTGGTGAGTACCAGTCCCGGCAATATTGTCTATTTTGGGTAGCCCCAGTCCGGAAAATTTCTGTTTATAGGGGAGCCCGTCCCCCCAAAATACCTGTTCTATAGGGTGGACCCGTCCCCCATAAAATTACCCCCTTGGTCCGTTTATGGGTGAGCACAGTCTCGGCAATACTGTTTTCTTAGGGGGGACACCCCGTCCCAGCCAAAACCCTTTTTAATGGGGTCCCAAAATTTTTATAGGGTGAGCACCCCCCTAGTTTCTTGGGGGGCCCTACATTTTTTCCCCCGGGGGAAAAGGTTTTTTTTATGGGGGAGAAACCCGTTTCCCAAAACCTTTTTCAAATTTTTCCTGGTCGGTTTTATAGGGTGAGACCCCCGGCCTCCGGGGTCGGGGGGCCGTCCCGGGTTTCCTTTATAGAAAAGAAAAACCGAGGGGGGCCCCCCGCAACATCCCGTGTCTATAGGGTGAGCACCAATTGGGGACTACCCGTGTCTATAGGGTGAACAACTCCAGTCTCTTTGGGGCACATACCCCTTTTTTTGGCCCTTTACCCATTTTTGGGGTGACACCAGTCCCCGCCATCCTGTATCTATAGGGTGAGCACCATCCGCAAATACCCGTCGTTTAGGGGGGCAACCGTCTCGGGAATTTTCCTGGGTCAAATAGTTGTTTTTGGGGCACCAGTTGGCAAATACCCGTGTCTATAGGGTGAGCACCAGTCTCGGCAAATACCTGTCGTCTATAGGGTGAGCCGTTCGGAATACCTTCGTTATATAGTGAAAAACCGTCCCAAAACCCCCAAGGGGGCCCCCCTTTACCTGTTGTTTATAGGGGAAATTGGAATACGGGTTCCAAGGGGCACCCTCCCGTTCCAAATTTTGGGTGGAAGGGGGGGGGGCCCTCCCAAAAACCCCAGGGTCCCCCCCCGGGGGGACCCTCCCCTTTTTTCCTTTCCTTCCTAGGGGAAAAGCCCCCAACTTGCCGGGGCACATAACCTTTCCGTCTTTTGGGGGAAGGGGACAAGTTTCTTTGGGGGGACCCCCCAAACCTGTCGTTTAGGGGGAGCAAGTCTCGGCAAACCCCTTTAAAACCCCCCAAAAAACCTTGTTATAGGGGTGCACCAGTTCGGCAAACCTGTCGTCATAGGGGAAAACACCTTTTCTTTTTCTATTGCAGATGTATCACAACCGGGGGTCAGAAAATCAAAAGAAAAAAAACATCAATAAAAAAAAACCCTCTACATAGAAACAGAAATTTGCTAAAAAATGTGTCTGTAATTTAGATCTTTTGTCATTTATCATCATTAAAAGTAATGTTTGCAATTTGCAATTAACCTGGGAAAATCTCTTTTCTGATAGGCGAGCGGTGTTGCTGAAGGTCGTCTCCGGAGGGTGGCCAAAGGGGGAGCCCTCCGGTTAGTCGTGTCCCCCCACGTTGTTGCCCCCTTGTACTTGGGGTTCGTAATTTAACTTGATCCTTGGGATTGTTGGGGGCCCGTGAAGATGCGGCGATCCCCGGGGGCTAATTACTTTTTACCTCTCTGTGATTTTAGCTTTCATCTTGCTCGTCCAGAAAAGTTCCCACGCCTTTTCCCCGCCCCTGTGCTTCATTTTTCGTGCCTTCATCATTTTTCCCCGTCGTCCTCCTCGTCTCGTTCCCCTGCCGCTCTTCGTGCTTATTTTTGTTTCCGTCTTTTTTTTTTGTTCCGGGTTTTTTTTGCTTTAAAAATTTTTCTCCCTTTTTTTCCCCTCTGTTTTCTTTCTTGTGTAATTGCATTCCCGGTACATTAAATTTTTGATCTTTAGTTCTAGATTTTCCCATTGTTGTTATCGTTAGGAAATAAAGTAGTAAATTCAATTTTTTGCAGTTTTTTTGCATTTGCAAATGTAGAGCAGAGTGTAGAAGCCATAAAATAGTGAGTGAGATGGAAGGATTGATGTAATGGTGTGACCGTGAGCAGCGATATTGGAAATACTAATTTGGAATATACGGCTGGAATTTAGGACGAGCTCCAAACGGGGATTCTGAGGGTGTTTATTTGAAGAAGAAAAAAATAAATTAGAAATGGGGCCAGGCTGGTTAAAAAAAGTGAAACTTTTCTACCTGCTCCCACCATTGCCGCTCCATTCTAGTGTTTTCCATTCTGTTCTATGGGAGTTCCCAGTATAGGGGAGCGCTGTGTTCTCCATTCTGTTCTATAGGAGTTCCCAGTGCAGGGATTCGCTGTGTTCTCCATTTTGTTCTATGGTGAGTTCCCGGTACAGGGGAGCGCTGTGTTCTCCATTCTGTTCTATGGGAGTTCCCAGTACAGGGGAGCGCTGTGTTCTCCATTCTGTTCTATGGGAGTTCCCAGTATAGGGGAGTGCTGTGTTCTCCATTCTGTTTCATAGTTTCATAGTTTCATAGTTTGTAAGGCTAAAAAAAGACAAGTCGTCCATCTAGTTCAGCCTGTTGTGCTAAGGTGTTGATCCAGAGGAAGGCAAAAACCCCCAATGAGGTAGAAGCCAATTGTCCTCATTTTAGGGAAAAATTCCTTCCTGACTCCAATCTGGCAATCAGAAAAATCCCTGGATCAATGACCCCTCTCCTGAATCCTAGTCACTGTAAAATTGTTATATTTATTATGCTCCAGAAATGTATCTAAACCCTTTTTGAACTCGGTTATTGAATTCACCATGACAAGTCCCTCTGGCAGAGAATTCCATAGTCTCACTGCTCTTACAGTAAAGAATCCCTTTCTATGTTTATGTAGAAACTTTTGTTCCTCAAGACGTAGAGGATGCCCCCTTGTTCTAGATACAGCCCTGTGTATAAATAAATCTTGGGAGAGATCTCTATATTGACCTTTGATGTATATAAACATATTTATTATGTCCCCCCGAAGCCGTCTTTTCTCTAAACTAAATAACCCCAATCTTGCCAATCTTTCTGTGTACTGTAGTCCACCCAGTCCTTTTATTATTTTTGTTGCTCGCCTTTGTACCTGTTCAAGCTCTACAATGTCTTTCCTGTGCACTGGTGCCCAAAACTGTACACAATATTCCATGTGTGGTCTAACCAGTGACTTGTATAATGGGAGAATAATGCTCTCATCATGTGCCTCTATGCCCCTTTTAATGCACCCCATGATCCTATTTGCTTTGGCTGCTGCTGCCTGACACTGGCTGCTACAATTAAGTTTACTGTCCCCCAGGATTCCCAAGTCCTTCTCCATGTCACTTTTACCCAGTGTTTTTCCATTTAACATGTAATCATGTAATGGATTTCTCTTCCCCATGTGCATAACCTTGCATTTATCAGTGTTAAACCTCATCT
The DNA here is from genome assembly GCA_025379985.1 of Phyllomedusa bahiana. Taxonomy (NCBI): domain Eukaryota; kingdom Metazoa; phylum Chordata; class Amphibia; order Anura; family Hylidae; genus Phyllomedusa; species Phyllomedusa bahiana. Next base: position 125,578 of record JAODAL010004884.1, read on the forward strand.
GCCATTTCCCTGCCCAGGCCTCCAACTTATCCAGATCCCTTTGTAATAACATATTATCCTCTATTGTGTTGATTACTTTACAGAGCTTAGTATCGTCTGCAAAGATCGATATTCTACTGTGTATTCCCTGTGTAAGATCATTATGGTAGTTCTCAGTACAGGGAAGCGGTGTGTTCTCTCCATTCTGTTCTATGGGAGTTCCCAGTACAGGGGAGTTCTGTGTTCTCTCCATTCTGTTCTATGGGAGTTCCCAGTACAGGGGAGCTCTGTGTTCTCTCCATTCTGTTCTATGGGAGTTCCCAGTACAGGGGAGCGCTGTGTTCTCCATTGTGTTCTATGTGAGATCCCAGTACAGGGGAGAGCTGTGTTCTCCATTCTGTTCTATGGGAGGTCCCAGTACAGGGGAGAGCTGTGTTCTCCATTCTATTCAATGGGAGTTCCCAGTACAGGGAAGCGCTGTGTTCCCCATTTTGTTCTATGGGAGTTCCCAGTACAAAGGAGCACTGTGTTCTCCATTCTCCACTAAGGGATATCTCAGTACATAGGAGCACTGTTTTCTCCATTCTGTTCTATGGGAGTTCCTACTACAGGGGAGCAGTGTGTTCACCCGTACAATAAACTCCCAAAGAACAGAATGGAGAGTTGTGTACAAGCATGACTAGCTCTCCGTTCTGAGCTGAGACCTTCAGAGGCCTTTTCCTGAGATTGGTGCGGGACCCAGCCTCCTATCAATATAACATCAAAGTCTATGGTGGGAACACCCCCTTAATTTTTGCCATTGAAACGTTGTAATGACAGCACAGATGTACTTTAAAAGCTTTAACTTCCTTTGGATCTATGGACTATAGCTTTATTTTTAAGTTATTTTTTATTAGTTTTTTTGTGAATCATATTAGGGAAAACAATAAAACATAATTAATTAATCATTAAACAATTAACAAGTGACACAAGTTTTGTAATGTTGTCACTTTTCTGCTAGGGATTATTTTTGTAGGTGATACATAGGGAGACATATGCAAATAGGAGCTTTGAAGTGCATAATCACATCTATTTTTCAGTATATAATGTGCTTGAATCTAGGAAAGTGGTTTTTGTGCGTTCATAAACGGTGTCTAAAGTTCCCCGCCCCTCGCAGGTGTATTTGGCGCATTACGGAACTTAGGCGCATTAGTAATGCCCCAAACAGTATAAAGGCCATAGATAGCCCTGGAAATAAGAAAAAGTCATTAGAATAGCATGCCCAGTGATGGGAAACTATGGAACTGATCCTGCTTGGAAAGGACCACAGGTCCCAGCAATACCTGTGCTGTGCTGGCTCTTGCTGTATGTAGAATAAAGGGTGAGAGCAGCAAAAATACATTTCAACATTGATCCTCATCTGATAAAAAAATAATTTCATTTAATGTAGTAAAAAATAAAAATCTGAATATTTATTTATCAGAAAAATAAATAATTCAGAAAAGTATAGGTCAGTGGGTTATTTAATTTAAAATTCATTTTAGATTCTATTCATTTTAAATACATTTTATGGGAGAAATTTTAATATTTTTGGGATATTAAATATTTTTATATTAATTGTGTATGATAAAAAAAAACTTTACAATTTAATTTTGTAGAATTTGACAATTATGAGAAATTACTTTCTATTATTGTACTGCTATAAATTGAGAAATATTGGACATTTTTTCCCCTAACAGCAAATCTAGCCCCACTGCGACTCATGAGGCTCAGGCAGAGCACATTGAGATAGGTCTGCCAACTTCCCAGTTGTTTAAAGTCAATGGTCATTTGGCAACTGGTTAAACATTCAGGCAAAGCTAAATAAACATTCTTAACAAATACATTTATGTTCTGATTTTGATCCATTTCAAAGATGCAGCAGGTTATCTACCTTGCTTGTTTACAGATAGTTTTCTAGGTTATATACCTGCTGTATTACAGAGGTTGTTTACAGATGTGCTCTCTCTTACCTTTTCACGCATTTCTCTAAAGGCTCCAGTTTATCTCTAAATGATTCACTACAGTACTGTCCAATGCAAGTAAAACCCTTGACAGGCTGCAGTCCACAACACAACTACTGGGTGGCTACATATAGACACATAGGGCGACATGTTTGAATTCTGGCGCTCATAGACCAGTTCTAAATCGCTTTAAGGTAGTATAGACTGCGCCAGAAAAGTAGTAGTGGTTCTTCTGCAGGTCAAAACATAAGGCAGTGTAGAGCCAATACCACAAGTCTGGCTCAGGCACCACCTTTACCCTGGGTCGGTTTTTCTTCTCAGGTCATACATACCCGGGGCAGTGTAGAGCCATACCAAGCTGGCTCAGGCACCACCTTTACCCTGGTCTGTTCTTCTGAGGTCTTTCATACAGGGCAGTGTAAGCCAATACCACAAGTCTGGCTCAGGCCACCACCTTTACCCTGGTCTGGTTCTTTGTCAGGTCCCTAATACAGGGCAGTGTAGAGCCAATACCACAAGTCTGGCTCAGGCACCACCTTTACCCTGGGCTGTTTTCTGCAGGTCATACATACAGGGGCAGTGTAGAGCCAATACCCAAGTCTGGCTCAGGCACCACCTTTAAAACCCCTGGTCTGTTCTTCTCCAGGTCATACATAAAAGGGGGAAAGGTAGACCAATCCCAAACAAGTCTGGCTCAAAACCACCTTTACCCTGTACTCCCTTTTTCCTGCAGGTCATACATACAGGGCAGTGTAGACCCCAAAAACCACAAGTCGGGGTTTTCAGGCACCCCTTTTCCCCTTTTGGCCCGGGTTTGTTCTTCTCGGGTTTCATACATAAGGGCAGTGGGGGACCCAATACCACAAGTCTGGCTCAGCACCACCCTTTTACCCTGGTCTTTTTTTTCTTCTGCAGGGCATACATACAGGGCATTGAAAGGGCCAATCCCCAACAATCGGGCTCAGGAAACCCACCTTACCCTGGCGGGCCCTTTCTTCTGCGGGTCATAAATACAGGAAACAGTGTAAGCCAATTCCAAAAAGTCTGGTTTCGGGAAAACCACCTTACCCGGGGTTTTCTCTTTTTCCCGGTCATCCCATACAGGCAAAAGGGGTAGAGCCAATACCAAAATCTGGCTCATTGGCCCCACCTTTACCCTGGTTGCTTTTTCTGCAGGTCAAAAAACAGGGCATTGTAAGCCAATACCCAATCGGCCCCAGGCAACCCCTTCCCCCCGGGTTCCTGGCTGTTTTTTCTGCGGGTCAAAAAATAAAAAAAAAAAAAGGGCATGTAGAGCCAAATCCCCACAAGTTGGCTCAGGCACCCCCCTTTCCCCCTGGCTGTTTCTTCTGCAGGTCATACATAGGGGGCATGTAGAGCCTTTCCCACAAGTCTGGCTCACCCACCCCCTTTTACCCTGGTCTGTTCGCGGGCCCTACATACGGGCAGTGTAAGCCAATACCACAATTTTTGGGGCCAGGCACCCCCTTTACCCGGGTTTTGGCGTTTTTCCCGGGTCAACATACGGGGCAGTGAAAAAAGCCAATACCACAAGTCTGGCTCAGGCACCACCTTTCCCCCGGGTCTGGCTGTTTTTCTGCAGGTCATACAAACAGGGCAGTGTAGGGGGCCAAATTACCACAATCTGGCTCAGGCACCAACTTTTAACACTGGTCGGGCCCTTGTTCTTCTGAAAGGTCATCCCATACAGGGCAGTGTAGAGCCAAATACCACAAGTCTGGCTCAGGCACCACCTTTCCCCGGGGCCCTGACTTTCTTCTGTAGGTCATAAAATACAGGGCAGTGTAACCAAAACCACAAGTCGGGCCCTCAGGCACCCCTTTACCCCGGTCTGGGCTGTTTTTCTGGGGCATACATACAGGGCCAAGTGTAGAGCCAAAAACCACAAGTTGGCTAAAGGGCCCCAAACCTATACCCTGGCCGGGGGCTGTTTTTTCCCGGCAGGTCACACATACGGGGCATGTAGAGCCAAATACCACAAGTCTGGCTCGGGCACCCCCTTTAGCCTGGTCGGCTGTTTCTTCGGGCAGGTCAAACCATACGGGGCAGGTAGAGCCAATAACCAAAAGGGTCTGGGCTCAGGCACCCCCTTTTTTAAACCCTTTGGCCCTGACTGTTCTTCCGTGGGTCATACATACAGGGCATGAAGAGAAATTTCCCACAAGTCTGGGCTCAGGCCCCACCTTTACCCGGTCGGGGCTGTTCTTCTGCAGGTCATACATACGGGGCAGGGGTAGGGGGCCAATCCCACAAGCCCCTGGCTCAGGCCCCACCTTTTACCCTGGTCGGGGCTGTTCTAACTTTTTCGGGGGGGCCAAAAAATTTTTTTTCCCAAAAATCTTAAATATGTCTACTTCTACAAATGGGGTTTCGACACGCCCCCCCAGAAGGTCCCAAAACTTGGCGCACAAAAAAGGGTGTTTTTGGGAAAGGCCCCAAAGGGCCCTTTATCACCCCAAAAGTTTGGAGTATGCCCTGTACATACGAAAGGGGTCTACTACAGCTTTTTGGGGCCCAAATTCGGGGCGCAGCCCCATTCACACGTGTTGCCCATATTGCATAACCAACTCCTGACAGAGCTACAATAAATATCACAACTACTGTGTGGCCACATATAGACACATAGGGCGACATGTATGATTTTTGGTGCCCAGAAACCAATTGTATTGCGCACAAAAAGTAGTGAAAAAAGCGCCTGAATCAAAAAAACCCCCCGGGTCATAAACGGGCCCCGGCATTGTAGCAAAAAAACTACAATTAAAGGCTCAAAAAACCCCTCGGGCCCATTAAAAAGTCCACAATCCCCTTTGTAATTGCCCTGATTTTGGGAGTGCGATAGGGGCAGTGGGGTTAAAAGTAGAGTGAACATGGCTGCACCAGCTTTCGGAATGAAAACACAATAGATTTCTGGCACAGCCCCGGGTTTTGATACTTTTTCACCAAATACAAAAAAAACTACTGACAGAAAATAAAACCCACATACAACCATTTGGTTTGGCCACAAAACAGAAACAGAAACATCTAGTATAGTCTACTCCAGACGCTATGTCATCTTGCGCCACAGCCCGGAAATAATTTTTGAGCCAAGAGGAATGGTTAGGGGGAAAACATCTATATCCCAAATGAAACCCGATCCCCTATCTTTTCCCACCATACAGGCTCGCAGTACACGTTTTTGGGTTTTTTAAGGAAAAACATCATATTGTACGTTAAACATGATTAAGAGGATTTTCCATGGAAATTAACATCTTTTTGCACTGAAACACATAGCAAAGTGAATTTGTTAAACGTTTTAAAATTGTATTGAAACGACTAGCACCCAAAGAATACTTAAAATTTAAATTTAACGGGCCAAATTTTTAAAGCTGAGAACCCGGGGGGGCCCAAGAAACAGTTCATTAAATTTTTTCAGCATGGTCTAACCTGTGAAAAAATAAAATCTGTAACGCTTTTATAAAGACAGCGCTGGAATCCTTGCTATGTACAGATTAGGAGACGTATGGAACAGATTCTTTGGTTTAAAAATAATTGGGTTTTTTATATTTTGAAAATTTATTGATCAAGCAAAAATTAATCTTTTTTGGCCATTCAGCCCCCCTTTAGGGCCCCTTGAAACGAGGAAAGCGGGCGCCTATATGGCCTAGTACATAGCCACATGGGCGCAAAAAGATACAAAAAAAAAGTTTAAAGGGTCGACAATATCAAAATTCAAATTTTCCATTTATGGCCCGGACATTCAGAATAGAGGCGCCTCCACGCCATTTTTTAAAGGGAAACTTTAAAAGAGTGTATGGGACCCAACTGAATGAATGGACCAAACAAAAATCTTTGGCCCCTGTTCCTTAAACCCTTTCATAGTTTTTAATTGGTGCACCTAATCTAGAGCATTTGCCTAATTTAGGGGGGCATAGCAATTCATTGCACATTAAATTTATGTGCTACTTTAAGCATTCAAAATTTCGTGCCTTTGGGGCAAAACACCTATTTTTTTTTTTATTACAGTTCATTTATATAGAGAATAGGGCGTCAACAGTTTCTTTGCCGCAAAATACACCAAAAAAATGGCGCAGCCCTAATGGGACATGTCACCCTTAGTTTCCACCAGGAAAAAAATTGGTATTCCTTCACATTAAATTGTAGACCTATGAAAATCTGAGGTAGCAAAACTTAACTGGACTTTAAATGCATTAAAATACTGTCACATAGATCCTTTTCAATAGCTTTTGTTGTTTCCTAAATAGTGTTGAGTGATTCTGTACCTGTTTGGTTCAAAACCTGTTTAAGCAAACCAGTGAAAAAGTTTTTGGGATGGCCCAAACCCGATATTTTTTTCTTTAGCCCTAATTCTAACCAGGTTTGGACTGGGGTGTCTATGGCCCACCAGTGGAATTTCATTCTGGGACCCACCAGTGGAGTTGATTCTTGGGGCCCACCAGTGGAGTTGATTCTCAGGGCCTACCAGTGGAGCTGATTCTTGGGGCCCACCAGTGGAGTTGATTCATGGGGTCACCAGTAGAGTTCATTCTTGGAGTCACCAGTGGAGTTGATTCTTGGGGCTCACCAGTGGAGTTGATTCTTGGGGCCCACCAGTGGAGTTGATTCTGTGGGCCCACCCTATAGCTACTATAAATGCCTCTTATACTCTGCCTCTTGCTTTTTGCCTCTTTCTCTCTGTCTGTATTAAAGATATATACACAGTTAAAAATAAACTCAAGGTCTGCCATGCTCAGGGGCCCACCAAGCGTTTCCCCTGTGGGCAAGTCCAAACCTGATGCTAACGCTAAACGTGTCTTTAGTTAGGGTTTTGGTTAGGGGTTTTAGTGGGTTTTTAAGGTTTTACTTTACTTTCTGCAGTGTTCCAGGTACAGCAAGGCAGCCAGTGTGGTACCACTTCTGGTCTTTACATCACATTTGGTTACATTAACCAACCAGCCTGGAGTGCTGAGAAAAGTTAGAGGTACTCAGAAAAATCTTTAAAACCCCAACCCTAACCCCAGCTTTGGGTTAGGGCATAGTTACATCACTGAGAGTAATCAGACCAATAGCCAAAGACTATGTAACAAATCAATTCTGTCACAATACAGCAACTCTATAGAGTGTACAACTTTCAAGATCAATAAAGAGAATGTACATCAACATAAAGGTCAAAAATATTTAAGTAAAAATCATAGGTGACCAAAGGGGATATCATGGATAATGGCAACCATCTCAGAAATACCGTAATCCAAAAAAAGGACCAGCTAAGAGAAAACAAACAATGGGCCACATGTTTGAAAACTGTCTAGGTCTAAAACTCACTTTGTTGCCCATTGCAACCAATCAGAGCGCCCCTTTAATTTCATATAGTGCTCTGTAAAAATGAAAGGGGCGCGCTGATTGGTTGCTATGGCCTCTGATTGGTTGCTATGGGTGACAAAGTGAGTTTTAGACCTAGACAGTTTTCATACATGTGGCCCAATATGCAGTTAAGGTCCCAAAACATCGCCAAAAAAGATTTTTGTATCCCAATGCGTTTCCCCAAAAATATATGGGTTCATCAGGGGATTAAGAAGGGATAATATTTTTGGCAGAATAAAAATGTTTATTTCTCAGCTGCGGTAATAGTAATATTTGACCACTAAAAGATAAGAAGGAAAGATAAAACTTCACAATGAAATAGGGCACATTTGCCAACATGTTCTCTCCGAAGTGGTAAATCCCCATCTTCGTAATGCCCCTAATCCATTATAGATTTCCCAGATCTGTTCAGGAACAGTCATTTTGGGCTGATTTGTAAGAGTCTCACAGAAGAAAAAACAGGTTAGGGTTACGGCAAATATGGGTTAGGGTTTATCTTTCAGTGATTAGAATAGGACCAACCGAAATTGTTTAAATTTAGGTCAAATTTGACATTAACACGAATTTAAAACGAAACACAAGTCGTGAGATGAGACAACCTGCTGCAGCAAGAAAATTCTTTGCTACATCTGTACAGTAAGGACCCATAAACTACTATACCTATGTATGTTCCAGAATTCATGGAGGTTGGGGCCCAACAGGGGAGTTCATTCTTGGGGTCTACCAGTAGAGTTCATTCTTGGGGCCCACCAGTGGAGTTCATTCTTGGGGTCTACCAGTAGAGTTCATTCCTGGGGTCTACCAGTAGAGTTCATTCTTGCGGTCTACAGTACAGTTCATTCTTGGGGTCTACCAGTGGCGTTCATTCCTGGGGTCTACCAGTAGAGTTCATTCTTGCGGTCTACCAGTAGAGTTCATTCTTGCGGTCTACCAGTAGAGTTCATTCTTGGGGTCTACCAGTGGAGTTCATTCTTGGGATCTACCAACAGAGTTCATTCTTGGGGTCTACCAGTGGAGTTCATTCTTGGGATCTACCAGTGGAGTTCATTCTTGGGGTCTAACAGTAGAGTTCATTCTTGGGGTCTAACAGTAGAGTTCATTCTTGGGGTCAACCAGCAGAGTTCATTCTTGGGGTCTACTAGTAGAGTTCATTCTTGGGGTCTACCAGTAGAGTTCATTCTTGGGGTCTACCAGTGGAGTTCATTCTTGAGGTCTACCAGTAGAGTTCATTCTTGCGGTCTACCAGTGGAGTTCATTCTTGGGGTCTACCAGTAGAGTTCATTCTTGGGGTCTACTAGTGGAGTTCATTCTTGGGGTCTACCAGTAGAGTTCATTCATGGGGTCTACCAGTGGAGTTCATTCTTGTGGTCTACCAGTGGAGTTCATTCTTGGGGTACATGACTACACATACTGCACATGACTTTAAAACTCTGCCTCTCTTCCTGAAAAGCATCCCCAGATCTGCCATTAGAGATGGGCGAATTGATTCTAACGAAGTGGAATTCGTTTAGAATTTCAGGAAAACTTCCATTCTGAACGAAGTCGAAGTTTGGGGTGATTCGTGGGAACGAAGTATGCTTTTCATTGATAAAATGGCTGCGAGCACATGGCGTTACATGAAGCAAAGAACTCTGGGAGGAAGAATGGCATAGCCTGCATGACATGTGCAGAGATGAAGCCAATCAGAGACCGGCGGGATTCTGTGACGTCACCGCACTATAGAAGTCCGGGCGCGACGCTGGGAGCTCACACCGCTCTCACTGTACTGATCAGGGAAGGTGCTGCTGCTGCTCATGATATCTCATACTAAAGAACTGATTTTTATACAGCGATTTTTGGGGGGTGTCTCAGCTTGTCTCAGAGACTGTTCTCTGAATGTTCTATTTCTGATTTTTTGGGTATTGGATCTGAAATCCAGTGTGCGTCCACTGCAGCTGCATATACATTTTAATGCTATCTGCTCACAGCACATTGAATATCCAAGGGTTATCTAAGCCTGTTGCTGTTGTATTCAGTTAAAGAAACAGGGTTTTTACAATACAAATACCACTTCATTTTTGGTTGCTCATTTATTTTGCGCAATTTAGATCCAGGGGTTAATTAAGTATTTTTCTGCAGTTGTATTCAGTAAAAGAAAGAATACACCGCCAAAGAAGAAATTCTGTAGCATAATTCATATCTGAATGTTAACTATGCCTGTTTGTGCTTTTATATTCAGTAAAATACACAGAGTTTTTAAACGGCACATACAAGTAAAACTTTTCCTGGCCATTTGTGGAGCGCAATTATATCCAAGGTTACCCAAGCTTGTTACTGGGTTCATTTGCGTCAAATACAGGGTGTTTTATCATATACAGATATCTTAATCAAACAGAGTCTGTACATTTTAGAACAAACAGTATGTCAGACAGAGAGGTGGCAGGCTCTTCACCTGCGAGTGGCAGAGGCACAAACATTCCAGGCCCAGGTCGCAGCACAGCAAGGGGACGTCGCAGCAGGGGTCACTCGGTGAGGCCACAACTGCCGTGTGCTGACTAGCAACCCAAGGGTTCTTGATTGGTTGACTAGGTCATCCACTTCCTCCCAGATGACATCTGACAACCCCAGCCAAGAGTCGGTGGGAACGTCAGACACAACCCTTAGTTGGCATGGCCCGGGAGCGGGTCAGCGGCCCCCACCTGTCCTCAACCCGTCTCTGTCCCATCCGGTTCCCTCAGCCAGAGATCTATTATGTGGTCTGGGCTCAGCACCACTATATAGCGAGGATGAACAATTTGAGGAGGACAGTCAGCAGCTACTTGGCAACGAAGAGGTGGGGCCAATATCCCCTGCTTCTTTCAGTAGGCGGCAAAGTATAGATGTGGAGAGTGGCATGGGAGGTCTTGGTTAGAGGGGTCAGCCTCTACATACCAAGACCGGTGATGAGGACAGCAGTGACGATGAAACACACATCGATGATGATGTAGCCGACGGCACTTGGGAGCCGGGTGAGGCAAGGGCTTCATCATCGTCAGGAGAAGAGGGCCTCAGCTTGCGCGTCAGGCAGCGGCGCAGCCAGCAAGTGGGTCGTGTGGCCCTGAGTCAGCAGGGTAGCAGCAGTGTGAGGTCGGGAGCCAAGCGGCCACGGGTAAAAAAACCCGCTTCGCAGGTCCAAGAAAGTAGCGGCACAGGGGCTCAGCGAGGCAGCGGCGGAAGTAGTCACTCAGTGAGGAGCGTTGGCGGTAAAATCAGCTACTCGGCGGTGTGGCAGTTCTTTGCTAAGACACCGGAGGAGCCGAATATGGGTATATGTAGAATCTGTGGGCAGAAAGTGAAGCGTGGCCAGGGAGCTAACGTTGGCACCACGGCCCTGCGTCAACACATGCAGCGTCACCATCCGGTGGCCTGGGAGAAACGTGGCTCAGATGTGGTGGTCCATCCTGCCGCTGCAGCAACAGCAGCAGCAGCAGCGCCCAGTGGCACGCATGCCATTGCAGCCAGTCAAGGCTCCACCACCTCTGCAGAAGGGAGCTGTTTCTCTTTGACATCATCTCCCGGTCCAGATGCTCCTGCTCATTGCTACTCATGGCGCCAGCAGTCGTTCAGCGAGGCGATTGCAAAGAGACAACAATATGCGTCCAACCATCCTAAGGTGCAGAAGCTGACCGTGCTCCTGTCCAAGTTGTTGGTACTGCAGTCCCTCCCTTTCCAAATGGTGGACTCTGCACCATTCAGAGAACTAATGGATTGTGCCGAGCCGAGATGGAGAGTTCCAAGCCGTAATTTATTTTCCAAAAATGCAGTACCAGCTCTTCACAAATATGTAGAACAGAAGGTGGGCCAGTCCTTGAGCTTATCGGTTTGTTCCAAGGTACACAGCAGCGCGGATGTCTGGAGCTGTAACTACGGTCAGGGCCAGTACATGTCCTTTACGGCCCATTGGGTGAATGTGCTTCCTGCCCAGGCACACCATCAACTTGGACAGGAGACGCCACTTTCTCCTCCACGTTGTCAACTGCTGGTCATGCGCCAATGTACGCCCTCCTCCTCCTCCACCACCACCACCATCTCAGCCTCTACAAGTACTGCTCCATCATATCACATGTGTAGGGCACAGCGGTGTCACGCAGTTCTACACCTGGCTTGCCTCGGCGAACGAAGTCACACAGGGGAGGAACTGCTCCTCGTCATTCAGCAAGAAATCGATGTGTGGCTTTCTCCGCGCCAACTGCAAATCGGAACCATGGTGACGGACAATGGGAGTAACATGGTGTCCGCGCTGCACCGAGGAGGGATGGTCCATGTGCCCTGCATGGTGCACGTGTTCTATCTGGTTGTGAAAAGGTTCCTGAAGTCTTCCACCGATCTTCAGAAGATTCTGAAAATGGCCAGGACACTGTGCATGCACTTCAACCATCTCTTCAAAGCCAGGAACACACTGCTCGAGTTGCAGCGGCAGAACGGCCTCCCCCAACACACGATGATATGCGATGTTTCCACCCGTTGGAATTCCAGCCTGCACATGTTGGAACGACTGTATGAACAGAGAAAGGCCATTAACGATTTTTGATGATCCAGGCGGACAGGAGTACTCCCCTGTGTAACTTTGATGTCAGCCAGTGGCAGCTCATGCGTGACACCTGCCGTTTGCTGAGGCCATTCGAGGAGGCGACGTTACTTGTCAGTCGCCAGGACTACGGGATGACTAACGGCATTCCACTACTTCAGGCCTTGGAACAGAGGCTGAAAACTCTGTCTGGGCAGGGGACTGGAGACGTGGCGACTACATCTCGCGGCCACATGAGTCTGGTGAGGACTGAAATGGAGGAGGAGGAGGACATTGGAGCAGAAGCATTGTTTGGTGAAATGAGTAGATTTTCTTACCAGGTGACAAGAGAGGAGGAGCAGCAGCAGCTGAGGAGGTGGATGGAGATGAGGAAGACGAGGCAGATGACCCGCAAGCACCGTGGCAGTATACAGTGGAAATGGAGGCAGGGAGCCCCTCGGAGTCACTTGTGCAGATGGCCCGCAGCATGCTGATTTGCCTGGCTAGTGACAGCCGAATAGTCAGCATCCGGCAGAGGGATAACTTCTGGCTCTCCACCCTATTGGACCCTCGCTACCGGTCCAAAATGGGAGCCTTTTTCCCAGCTGCTGAGAGGGAGGACAAACTCAAATACTATAGGGAAATCCTCTGTAGTCAGTTGGCCGCTGCCTATGTGCGGCATCGTCCCTCCTCTGACAGGTCTGAGCGGGGGTTCCTCAGCGCTCACGTACTACTGCCGCGGCTGCTAGGGGAAGGTGGGGGAGTAGGAGCAGTACCAGCTCCATCAGTAGTAACCTAAGTCTGGAGTCACTGATGAGCAGCTTCCTTCACCCGCCTAGTGAGGAGGGCAGTCGCCAGCAGCAGCAGCAGGACCTGGAGCAGACCCTGAACCAACAGGTGGTGGCCTACTTGGACAGCACTCTGCCACCACAGTTAGAAGATCCACTGGACTACTGGGCAGCCAAACTGGATGTGTGGCCGCAACTTCCCGAGTTTGCAGTGGAGAAGCTGTCCTGCCCGGCCAGTAGTGTGGCATCAGAGCGGGTGTTCAGTGCGGCGGGGGCCATCGTTACCCCAAGGAGAACCCGCTTGTCCACGAGAAATGTGGAACGACTGACCTTTGTCAAGATGAATCAGGCGTGGATCGGCCAGGATTTCCACACACCAATGCCTTAGGCGTCAGTCTGGGTTCAAACTACCTGCCTCAGCCACTATTCTGATGCCGCCACCCGCCTGATGCCACACATCTGCTGACAGTTTCTCCATCTGCCACCAACCATCTTTACCAGGGACTGGTATTGCCACCCACCTCCACACTCTGTCATTGTGCCACTCTCTGACCTCATGCTGCTGCTGTGGCTGCTGCCGTGACCTCCACACTGTGTCATTGTGCCACTCTGTGGCCTACTCCTGTTTTTGCCACCTCCAGAATGTCATTGTGCCACTGTCTGACCTCATGCTGCTGTGGCTGCTGCCGTCACCTCCACACTCTGTCACTAATGTTGCCACCTGAGCCCTCAGCTTGTTTTTTTTCCAGCTTTCTCTGGCATGACTTTATCAGGCAACATTCCCGCTTCAGTTTTTTGGTCAGTTTTGCCCTCTTAAGTGCCCAGGGAATTTTATAGTGAAGCGATTCTAAGAGCGGCGGCAGTCATGTGCGTGTCATACTAAAACACAACATTGTATGAAGACCAAACCAAGCTCCCTCTCATATTTAAGCATGGCACAACGTTCTACAGCACCCTGCAGGCTCTGTGCAGCCTGGATATAGCTGCTTTTTACTGCGATTCGTCCCGAAGTAATTCAGACCGCAACTAATTTTGTCGGGAAATTCGGTGAAGTCGCCGAATCAAATTTTTGAGAAATTCGCCCATCTCTACCTGCCATGCTCAGGGGCCCACCATGCTTAGGGGAGAAAGTTTGGTTTTCCGAGCTCCTCTATGGGTCAGTCAAAGCCTGGCCATAATACAGCCACATGCAGGAGCCCTTTCCTACTTGTTTATAGAATTACTTGAAAAGTCATAAAGACACAATAACATATTTAGTATTTTTCTTACTTTTTGAGCATTCTATACTGCTTAAAAATCTAACACCAGATAAAATTTGATAAAATAACATAAGATGAAATACTATCATCTGGTGTGAGGGAAATTACACTGTTTGATAAACCTAGGCCTCTGGCTTGTAATATAAGCGGATTTTATCTAATCCTTTTCTTTCTTTCTTACCTTTAACTATAGTTCGTCCGCCTGCAATTTCCTACCCTTTAGTTTTCTTATTTAGGTGAATAGAACATGTGCCAATTGCGATAGATGAGACACTGAAACAGGGATTTGAGTCTGAAATAATAAGAGAAAATAATGGCGAGAAATAAATGAAAAAAAAAGAAGGATTTACTGAGCACTTGAGTTGCCTTCTGGTGTGAAGCTGTTGCACATTCAATTTACTGGAGCTATTTCCTTCTTACACCTGTTGCTGGGAATGTTGGGCGACAGTGAATATCGTCACCATTATATCCAGGGCAAAGAATGCTCCTCGGATTTTCTACTCTTTTGAAAAGCCAATAAAATTATTCAATAACCTTATGCTAATTTGCACATAAAACAATTGGCTACCAGACACACGAATAAGATATTATCATGATATAATAGATGCCTGATCTTCGCGGCCAACAGGGAAGTCAGATATGGGCTGACCTCGCGTCTATCCAGTATATCTAGGTTTTACCAACTGCCATACTTGCCAACTCTCCCGAATTGTGCAGGAGGCTCCTCCAAATGTTGGAGCCCTCCTGCTACCCTTGGAGATTTTGTAAAACTCTCACAGCCAAAGGCTGCCAAGGTTTCATTAACAGAGAAGCGGCCTGGAGTACCGTCATACGACACTGCTTCAGCACCACTGACAGCTGGGGGCAGTCCAGATCATAAAGTTTAGCTGTGGGCGCACATAGCCTTTTTGGCATGTACGCACTGCCGGGGAGGAGAGAAGAGACAAGTACCTCTGCTCCCTGCTCCATTTCAGCCAGCTTTTCTCAATGCTGGATAGGCTATTTAGCATCCAGTAAAGTTGGGTCACACCGCATCCTCCACAGGTGGCACCTATTTTTTTGGTGCCCTCTGTGGGGGTGAATGGAGAGTCTTTCAGCTTTCCTATGCAGTGTTAAGTAAAGGTGGAGGACAACCGATCCACCCCAGGTGGCGCCCAGTTTTCTTATCATAGAAAGCTGGGTGCTACCTGTAGGGGAAGGGCATCACCCAGCTTTCTTGGACGCTGAATAGGGTATCCAGCCTATGTATACAAATGTAATTTTTATTTACAGGTTTCCCTTTTGGACTTCAGATTTGGGGGACTACGTGGGATCATCCATGGATCTATTTTTTTTTTTTTTTTTATAAAATGGTTAAAGAGGACTTGTATTGGAGTGGAGAAGAGGGGTTTATTTTCATTTAAAAATAATTTTAGAACCCTCGGAAAGCTTTTATGATTCTTATGATGTGTAACATTTCTTGTGTTATGATGTTGTATCATTCTTTACTGCACTTTTCTACTGTTTGATATATGTTTTAATTGTAAAAATGCAATAAAACTTCAATTATAAAAAAAAAAAATTTTTTTTAGTGTGGGTCTTTTTTTTAACATTTTTAATTGCAGTGTTAGTAATTGAGGCGTCTGACATTACTATCGCTGGGGCTAGGTGTAAGCCAGCAGTGGTTTCTGTCACTGTAAGGGTGACACTAACCCCCTTTAACTATTACCTGAGCACCAAATGTATCAGGGGTACTGGGAAGAGTCAGGTCACCATTAGAAGCAGACCCTCTAATATGATGTGTTAAGAAAACCAAGAGGTTAATCCTCCGAAATGTAAACACAGTTCTGTATGTGCTAGAGGATCCCAGATCTGTCGGCCACAGCTGAATTACACACACTAATATGATGGTCTGCTTCTGGGGTGGCTGTGGGCTGGTATTTGTAGGATGGGAAGGAACCTATCCATAAACCTTCCCATCCTGCTGGATTCACCTTGGCTAGTTATGAAAAACATGGTCAGTGGAGTTGATCCTTGTGGCCCAACCAGTGAAGTTAATTCTTGGGGCCCACTCTACAATTACTGTAAAAGACTGCACATAAACCACATGCCTCTTGTTTTCTGACTCTCTTTCTCCATCTTATTCCCTAAAAAAGCAGTACTTGGAGTCACGCCGCTGCCTGCTACTTGCCTTCTTACCCATTTGCAGTTGCTGTGTGACTTTTCCCCATGCTGGCCTTGCTGCTCTTCCATCTTGTGGCTGTTGCTCTATTTCCTTGTTGCCCTATAGAGAGGTGCGTCCGCATTATCCTCTCATTTATTCCCGCAGTGTGCAGCGGGGTTGAGCTTTCCCCTATTTTGCCTAGTGCCCAGTTTGTTCCTGCTATGCACCTCCTTCACTTGGTATCCCGAGTATTGGCTATCACCCGTTACACTGGCTATACCTAGGGGTCAGCCATAACCAGATACCCACCAGAGGTTTCCCCAGCTCCCTTTTGGTCAAGTTTAAGCCTTTATCCATGTGGAATAGAGAAGTGTGACAGTTACATATCAACAATATCAATTCTATCACAACTAGTACTAGCTATATAAAAAGGGTCCTAGTTCTCATCATAGCGTCAAGCCCTTTAGGTTCCTCTGAGGATTTATTTTACATTTGGAAGCCTGGTGTTGTACCACATAAGACAGGATTGGTTTGGTGTGCAGTATAAAGCAGCATAAAAGCGGATTAGCAATAATTTATTGTAAAGTGGAAAATCCCTTTAACTGTGTTGAAATAATGCAGTTCTCTTATGTAGGAGTTAAGCACCTTAGAGAAGATTATAAATGTAAATCTCATTGTTTAACTCCATGGATGTAAAGAGTAAATTAAAATTGTAGTAATTACAAATAATTCAATGAAATATATTTAGAAATCCAAAAAACAAACAGATTTTTTTCAATGAATTTTAAAGTAAAGTTTCATATTATGGATATAGGATTGGGAATTGCTGTTTATTTCGATCAGATGGTAGATTTAAAGGGCCACATGTATGAACCTGTTTAGGTCTAAAACTCACTTTTTTGCCCGTAGGTTACTATGACAGTTTCATATATGTGGCCCAAAATGTCAGGGAAATGGATGAAGAAGAAAAAAAAAAACACTCTACGTACCAAATACATATCGTTCCCGAGGAACTGTCACTTGGCTGAAAATTACCTTAATTAACCTAATGGAAAGGATCAATTTTCTTGAGACATGTGAAGTCCACAGAGTGCACAGGTAATGACATGGTTACCTTAAAGGCAAATTTGTTGTTGTAAGATAAGAGCGATCATCCCGTCAAATAAGAGGCACAAGGAGGCATCTCGGGAGTCTTTGGGTGGGTAATATAAGCCTGCGGAGCTTCTCAAGGTCGTGAGTTCATCTTCACGGTGATTAGTGGCTGTGAGACATCGATTGGTGACTGTAAATAACTGATAGTAAATTCTTGCTTCAGCCTTAAGAAATGAAGCCAAGTGATGTTTGAATTCTGGGAAAGATGATTGGAAAAAGGAGACGATGCTGACAGACAGGTCAACGTCATTACGGTAGGGTTTCAAGTGGCCCAATGTAGAAATGGGTAAACGAGCTTTACATCTGTCAGACTGAGGTTGAGGAGACACGGAGTCCCCTGCAAAGCTGGTCATGGTATTTATAGGGTGAGTGAAAAATCCAAGGACAGACTTTTATTTCAGAAACGAAAGGGAAAATGACGTACACTACTCACAACAAGTTAGGGATATTTGGATTTTGGTTGAAATTTCAGGATGAACATAAAGGGGGACATGTCTGAAAACTGTCTTGGTCTAAGACTTTTCTTGTTGTCCATAGCAACCAATCAACGTTCCCCTTTCATTTCATATAGAGCTCTGAAAAAATGAAGGGGCGCTCTGATTGGCAACCAATCAGAGCGCCCCTTTCATTTTTTCAGAGCTCTATATGAAATGAGCTCTGATTGGTTGCTATGGGCAACAAGAAAAGTCTTAGACCAAGACAGTTTTCAGACATGTCCTCCAAAATGTCTTGAACATTTTTGATAAATGAACTGCTTGAGCTCATCTCTTCCCTTTAGATGCACACGTCCAACTGTTCAATGTTTCAGTACTTTTTGCACAACTTTTTGATCTCTAACAAGGAGCTTAATCAGGTATTTGATCCTTGAATCGCCCAATAAATTTAAGGGATCAATTTGAATTGGGATTTAAACAATCCTCCTCATCCTACTGTTCACATTTGGACATCACGAGACCAAGACAACACCTTGCAATTGATCAACAGGATCTCGCCGATGGAAATGGCCCCTGAACTTAGAATGTCACAGAATGTCATCAGCAGGTTGTATCGGAGATAGACTGGAAGAGTCACAGAAAGGCAAAGAAGTGAACATCCTTTGATTCCATCACACTGATGAGCGCTTCATTGTAATCAATGCCCTGCAGAACCGGATGCTGAATGCCGCACAACTCCAGGCACGTTTAAGGGAGCAGTGAGGTGACCAAGTGTCCCATCAGACCATTCATAACCATTTACATCAGTGTGGTCTGAAACATTGAACAGTTGGACATGTGCTTCCTAAAGGGAAGAGATCGGCTCATTTAGTTCATTTAAAAAAATGTTCAAGAGTTTTATGTTCATCCTGAAATTTCAACCAAAAGCCAAATATCCCGAACTTTTTGGGAGTAGTGCACATGGATACCCCAGCAAGGAATGGGGGAGGGGGCCTATCTTTTAGGCTATGTCCAGAAAGTGGCCACCATCTTTAAAGCCGCCATTTTGGATCAGCGGCAAGTTTTTCCAATGGGAAGGTGGTCAGCCTATCAGAAAAGACCCCAATTGTCTCAGACATTGATTGCTGCAGTCAAATTTGCAATATCTGTTGTGGTTCAAATATCATCAACATAAAAATCTGCAACAACAGCTATTTGACGTGTTCAGTGGGTTGCCCTTGGTGCTGAAAACAAAGCTGAAGGTGCTGGATCCAATAATTATGAACCCACATGAGAACTTCATTGATATGCTACATAAGACCATGCCATTTTCAACTTGCCCTTGATTCAAATGGGGGCTTTCAAGATGGCGGCCATATTCCGGACACAGCTGAAAAGATAGGCCTACTGACCCATGACTTGCTGGGGTATTCAGATATTTTATTTTCCATTTCGTTTCTGAAATAAAAGGGATTCCTGAGATTTTTAAGTCACCCTGTAGATACTGCTTGGTGAGTCTTGCTCAAATAGGGCCATGTTTGACCAAACATTGAAAAATTAGGGTTTGGTAGGTACTAACAGTCTCCTTACACTATTCCTGACCCTGGGCTTAGGACAAGGGTTAGGATTTTTTTCTGGAGTGATGAGGTGGCAAGTTAGACTTGAGGGATGTCGGGAGATACCAATAAAACCAATAATAAACCTTAAAGGGGATGTCTCACTACGAAGATTATAGTTGAAAATGTGGGGACCAAAAATCTAAGGATGTACGTCCTTGGTTACTATTGGCAAAGTGCTACGGTTTTAGAGAACGGGCTGGTTTACATGTGCTTTACAACGGTGTTTGTTTACTGGTCAGGGAAGCATTCCGTCCTGCCCAGGTGGTGCACATGCAAAGGAAAGGCAGTGAAGAGGAGGGGCAGGGATGTGTGTATTGGCAGGCACGGAGGAGAAGCAGTGAGAGGACTTGCAGTGGGGTTGTGTGCATTGGCAGCAACATGCAGGGACAAGAGGCAGTGAAGAGCGGGGGAGGGTGTATTGGCAGCCACAGGGATGTGTGTATTGGCAGCCACAGGGATGGAGGAGAGGCAGTGAAGAGGATACAATACACACAACCCCCCTGCAAGTCCTCTCACTGCTTCTCCTCCGTGCCTGCCAATACACACATCCCGGCCCCTCCTCTTCACTGCCTTTCCTTTGCATGTGCATGACCTGGGCAGGACAGAATGCTTCCCTGACCAGTAAACAAACACCGTTGCTAAGCACATGTAAACCAGCCCGTTCTCTAAAACCGTAGCACTTTGCCAATAGTAACCAAGGACGTACATCCTTAGATTTTTGGTCCCCACATTTTCAACTATGATCTTCGTAGTGAGACAACCCACTGGCCCCATAGACATGCATTATCCACGGCGCGGATACGGCGTAAATAACTAGCATGTCACTTCTCTATGAGAACTGTGGATTACCGTAATGACTGGGACGTATTTCAGCCCGTAATACGCGCAGTAAATACGTCCCAGAATAAGCCGTGTGAACATGGCCTAAGACACAGAAATCAGGGTTGGACAAGCTCCGGAGGCAGCAATTTACTTACCGTATATACTCGAGTATAAGCCGACCTGAATATAAGCCGATGCATCTAATTTTACCACAAAAAACTGGGAAAACTTATTGACTTGAGTGTAAGCCTAGGGTGGAAAAGGCAGCGGCTACTGGTAAATTTTACGCCACTCACATGCTAGACATGTACTGATATTAGTGACTTGCGATTCTTTGATTGTTTACGCAGTAGGATCACACTGAACACTGGTCATTTAAATAGGTACAACTTACACACAAAAATAACACATTTATATAGGCAGATGTCTCCCTTAGGCAGGTATAGGCAGTTTAATGTCTCCCTTAGGAAGGTATAGGCAGGTATATGTCCTCCATAGGCAGGTATAGGCAGTTTAATGTCCCCCATAGGCAGGTAAATGTCCCCCGTATGCAGGTATATGTCCCCCATAGGCAGGTATAGGCAGGTATATGTCCCCCATAGTAAGGTTATAGGCAGGTATATGTCCCCCATGGGCAGTATAGGCAGGTAAATGTTCCCCATAGGCAGGTATAGACAGGTAAATGTTCCCATAGTCACAAATAGAAATGACAGACAGGAGACAAAGGGTTAACGGTTGAAATCTTCCAAGGCCTCTTTACTTTCCTTAGCAAGTTGTTATACACAGGGCAGTGAGCATCCTTCATGTTATAATACCGTCTTTCCAGTTTCAGCCACTCTGCAGACCAAGGCAGGGCGATGTTCCTAAATACAGTCCCTCGCATAGCTACCTCTCTATCACTCCACTCCCATGCAGCCAGGAAAGAAAAAGAGGTTTGAAGCTGACCTCCAAGCTTAGAGGCAGCAGAGCCGATGTCAGGATAACATGATGGACTGCTTCAATGACAGCTGCAGATGATACCGATACCCCAAAGGTGGATATTAGTGAGCCCTAGGTAGAAGAACTCTGGAGGAGACAACTCCCCAAAGAGGAAAGACTCTGAAACTAAGTTTACCTGGACTTTTATAACCTCCTACTCTACCCCCACCCTGTGTTATCATAGTTTTCCCCCCAAAGTCTTAAATGACTGCAGCTGGTTACATTTCTGCAAAACAGCATGACTAAACACAATTTAAAGACATGTGCAGAAGCTATAAGCTGAACATGCGGTGAATTACGGGTTATTTCTAGAACATTCTTAGTGCAATTATAGCAGAAAACAGTGCAATTATTAATAAACATTATTAAACATTTGTAACCTTTAGTAGTATACTGTACCACCTACTCCTGTATACTACAGAAGTGGACACCATCTTGCATTTAGAGCTTCAACACACACCACACACCTTCAACCACAGGTAGTGACAGAGCTCCTACAGCCCTAACCAACCCCTCAATGCCCTCCTTCCCTTCGAGGGAAACCCTAATGCTAATGTGGCCCTCGGTGAAAATGGAATTGGCCCCCTGCAGTCATTAGTTAAATCTTTATAATACGTATATAAGTCATGCACACCATACATGGGGTACTTGGAGGAGGGTGCACTGGTGTAGAAGGTCAAAAAGACCGACATATCAGTAGGTAAAGGCACACCAACATTGTGAAGTAAGCGGTATATTTATTTACAAAGCCAATAGTATTATGCCAAGTTGTTCTATACAAATGAATATATCAAAGACAAATAATCTGATTGCTGCACAGAATTCAGAATAAATAATTCATGAGAGATAGGGTGCCGGATAGGCTTCCTTCACAATTTTGGTGTGCCGGTGTATACCTTTACCTATGAATTAAATCTTTGGCATCAAATATAGATAATAAAGACTATTTTTGATTGCTGAATACTTAATTTTGATCTAGATTGACCCGATTGTGCCTTCGTTTGTGCTGTGTTATTAGGGTATGTTCACACGGTGTATTGTGGCATGTATAGTACGCGCCGCAATATGCCGGGTGCCTTGAAGCGCGTTTTTCCGAAGCACAGGGGGGCCGGCAGTCCCCCATCCCCATTGACATGTCCATTCTACTATCGTATTGTACGTGCGGGGGGACAATGCGTAATCCATAGCTCTCTATGAGAGCTATGAATTGCCGTAATTGCGGCGCGCATTTCGCCGCGCATAATACGCAATACGAAAATGTCCGAAATGCGCGCCAAAATAAGCCGTGTGAACATACTCTTACTCTTGTACACCTATGATTGTGCTAATATTGGGTTAGTTTAAATTTTGACTTAATTTTCCGGTTCCTTTCGACACAACTCTTTTGACTGACCCGGCTAGATTGGATGCTTTCCATTTACCTATAAGCACTTCCTCCGATGTCTGCCGGGCGCACTCGGGTTACCTAGGAAATCCTCACTGGAGAATCTCCTTGTACTTGGAGCCAAACTAAAGTTACAGGAAAAGAAGGTCACAAAGGGGAAATAGGCAGTTTGGTTTAACTCTTTCTCTTAGTATCCTGGAGCCAGGCACAGAGTCAAAGGCCACAGCCATGGCAGCAGCGGGCACTACTGAGTCATAGGTGGTAGAGGCTTAGTCAAGAGATAACTGTGAAATTGTCCTGAAGAGGCAAACATTCTAAAATATTCAAACACAAAAGGGGAGAGAGGCATGGACCGCACATCCTCACACTATGCGTTGATCTAATGCTTTTCAGCAAAACTTTACAAAAATGAACAGGAGGTTCTTAGTCTGCTTTTTGATCAAACAGTATAAGCCCATTTTCCACGTCACAGCGACCTCTTTAAAGTGGGTCCCTACACTAATGGGGGCAGCACTGCACGGCGGCCACCACCGCAGTAAAAGCCACACAGATGAGGGGCACAGCCCAGTGGCCCAACAGCCCCACTGCTGCCAGACGTAGCCCCCTGGCTCTGAGCTGCACCACCCCACAAGCACAGTGTCACAGCAGCAATGGCCGCCACACAGCACCACCACCACAAAAGGAAAGGTAGACACTGCTCACCTCTCCTGGGCTCCCTGCAAGTAGACTGAAAGAAAAAGGGCATGAACCCTTAGGCAGCTTTGACACAGCGCAGTTTTGGTGCAGTTTTAACTGCGCTCCAATTAAACTGCCTTTATTACCAGCAGCTTCTTTCAGTTGTCTGAATTGTTCAGAAACGTGTTTCAAGTGAGTGATCAATGACTTTGTGTGAAGTCTTTTGAATACAATCACAGTAATTGATGACTCACTTTCCAAACACTTTAGATAACTGAAATAAGCTGCTGGTAATAAAGGCAGTTGAATTGGAGTGCAATTAAAACTGCACCAAAACTGCGCTGTGTGAACGCACCCTTATATAGACTACTGCTAATTAAAAACACCTGGGCCAAATGGGAAGGAGTGCTGACCATGAGTGAAAAGACAGACGTATGTATTCAAACACAAAAGTGGAAAGAAGCATTGACCGCACATCCTCACACTATACATTGATCTACTGCTTCTCAGCAAAAATTACGACGATGACCAGGAAGTTCTTAGTCTACTTTTTGCTCACACGGTATAATCCCACTTGTCACTTCACGGCGACCTCTATAAAGTGTAGCCCTACACTAATGGCGGCAGCACTGCATGACGGCCTTTGCTTTTTTGGCGTTGGTGCTGTGTGATGGCCTTTGCTGCTGTGGTGCTATGCCTGTGGTGTGGTGCAGCCCAGAGCCGGGGGGGCTAGGCCTGGCAGCATTGGTGCGAACCACTGTGTTATGCCCCTTGCTTGTGTGATTATTGCTGCGGCGGTGGCCACCGTGCAGTGCTATTTCCATTAGTGTAGGGACCCACTTTAAAGAGGTCGCCATGAAGTGGCAAGTGGGCTTATACCGGTTGATCAAAAAGTTATTCCAGGAGCTATAAAGCACAGCTCGTTTGTAGTGACAAGCTGGATAAGAACGGACGCCTAGGTAGTTCCACACTAGGCAAACAACTTGACTTATTGCAAGCGTGATTTGCCGGACACACCTTTCTTTGGAGTTTGATCAAAAAGTAGACTAAGAACCTCAAGTTCATTGTTGTAATTTTAGGTCAACGTCTATTTTGAGGATGTGCGGTCCGTGCCTCTCTCCCCTTTTGTATTCTAAAATATTCATTCTACCACCTGCTTACAGGAGAGACAATGGAGAGAAAGGCTGCGAGCCAGGACGGGAAACAGTTAATTCTGAACTGAAAAGAACACGTGGCTTGATAACCTCCTCACGTCTTTTTGCCCAGATTTTTTATTTTTTTTTTAAAGCTTTTGGCTTTTCTGTTGCAGCTGAATTCCCGGTTCTGCTTTATTCAGTTCAAAGCTTCAGATCCTAACTTCACATTGTTCTGTCCTCGTTTGAAGCAGAGGATAGCTATTCTAACAAACCGCTGTTAGATCTGCGCGCTACCTTTCCACGGGGATATGAAATCCATAGCTCGCCGCTCCGCGCTTCTCACATATTCTTTTTCAGCTATTTCTGTAACTTCACCCATTCTCGGTCACCATAGATCGTGAGCAAATTTACCTGCAGTAGAATATTCCCTACTTACATATGACTTTCCTTTGTAGGTCAGTTTATTCTTGCCTGGTTAATTAATTTTTTTTTCTCTCCGACTTAGCACTTTTACAGGCGAGCGCTACAGTATGTATTGTTAACCTCACCACCAAGGTTACATCCAGCATAAATATGCTCTGTTATTAGTTTGGGGGTTGCAATGGTTTTGTTTTGAAAAATTTAAAATTTGTGGGTGGTTT